>CAEFZY010071037.1:0-169173 GCA_903066815.1 Brachyrhaphis roseni
GGGGGGGGGGGGGGGAGGGGGGGGGGGGGAGGGAGGGGGGGGAGGGGGGGGGAGAGGGAGAGAGAGAGAGAGAGAGAGAGAGAGAGAGAGAGAGAGAGAGAGAGAGAGAGAGGAGGAGGAGGACAGCCATTACCATCCAGGACCGCCGCTCGCTCTTCCCTCTCCAGCCTCGATTAACCGGCGGAGACGTTTGGAAGAAGAGAGGGAGCGGAAAGAGGGTCGGTGGAGGTGGAAACATCCCTCCATCTTTTCATTCATCCTTCGCTCCAGAGGAGAGGCAGCAGCGGAGGCAGCCGCGCCGGCCTCCCTCGCTCTGCGCTCGGACTCGAGGACCGCTGCTGCCCCGGTGAAGGTAAGCGGCTCCGGAGCTTTCACAAAACCAACATGTTGGGTTTTATTTTGGTTTTCTCCTGACCTGTCATTCCATCACATCCCGATAAACCCACGAGTTGGTGTTTTATTGGAGCCCTATCAGGCATCAACATGTTGATCATTGGCTCACTGACAGTCATTTCATTTGCTTTCTGTCACTGTTTGCCTGAAAACGTCCCATTTCCAGTCAGACTGCTCATGATCTGTGCGCTGAATCTGCAGCCAACCAGAGAGGGTTTCTGGGCCGTGAGAAGGCTGGACGGCTTTCTCAGCAGCTTCACTCGCAAATGGATAAATGTAATTAGTTGGTGTTACCCATTCTCGGACAAAGAGCCGATTCCCTGCTCCCAGACTGCTCGTGCGTGCAGCTCGTGCGTGCACCGAGCGGTTTTGGCTCCATGTCTGCGGTCCATTCATGCACACAGATCCTTTTCCTCCCAGCAGAGCAGAATGAAGCGGATGAGTACAAAGCAGGTGGACATAAATCGCAGCATTACGCACCCTCAGGTGTGATTGTCCGTATTGATCTGGGCTGCTCCTGCAGCCAATTAAAACAAACGATACCCTCCATCATCGGCTCCACCTGCACGGATCTCTGAGGAGCCCCGGCATCAATACAACCTGTCTGTCTAAAAAAAAACTCTGGTTACGCAAAGAGCAGCCGGAGGGGAGAGGAAAAAATTCAGGATTCAGACCGATCTCCCCTCCTGCTGCTCCGGAGCAGATGGTAGTTAGTCCCTGTCCGGCCTTATGCCGGGCCTTCAGCTCCCCGACAGGAGTCAAACTGCCTTCTATTCAGAATCGATTAAATCCAGCATAAACTGTTAGCTCTTGCGATTAATCGAATATAAACACACATCGTGTTGAATGAAACCCCTGAGGATAAAGCAGAAGTTGAATTTCATGTTAGGAATTAAATGATTAATCGTGATGAATCTAAATAAATGTAACCTGCAATAATTTATTAATGATTAATTGTTAATGAGTGTATACAGACAAAAAAAACAAAACAGTTTGCTGAAAAAGACAACATATTCTGAGCAGTAATTAAGCCACAAAAGCATACATTTTCCAATTAAGATTTAAAAATCTCTTCATGTGGCAGACCTGGAGGTGTGAAAGGTCACCAGGTCTGATCATGGATGTTTGGCAGAAACATGTGAGGAAGTGTAGCTGAGAAAACTGGGTCAGAGTTTTGTTAGTGATCACATCTGCTCCTCAGATGGAGGGCTGCTGCTCTGTTTGTCTGGTGAGCTGGAGATCCCATCAGCCGTTGGTTGATCCCGAACCGGAACGCTGTTCTGGATCGACAGGAGGACGTTCCGGCCGTTTGGACCGTTTGACTCCTCGTATCTCTCCGTCCTTCCTGTTGTTTTCTCACCCTGCTATGCTTGGTCACAGAGTCCCTCTGTTTACATTGGTCCGACACACACACACACCCACACACACACACATTCAACAAACACACTGCTCAGCCTGAGCTGTGGGAACCCACCCCGGCTGTGAAGTATAAATCAGGAGAGCCTCTCGGACTGAGCTGCTGCTCTTCGTCACGCCGCTCCAGTGTGAGGATATGTCCTATAAAGGTCAGCTGTCGGTTTGTAGAAGCGGTGGGTTGATTATTTAATAATGCTTTGTTTGTGTTTGTTGAAGAACATCTTTCTTTCTCTGCATTAAAAGTGAAGGAGATTAATTACTGAAGTAAAGGAAACTGGTTTAGGTTTTCTGGAGCATTTCTCTCATTTCTTGTGCTTCTTGGTGTTTTTTCCCACCTGATGGTTGATAGATTTGGTTCAATTGGGATCCAAAGTTGTAACATTTGCTGTGGTTCTCTTTCTCTCTGCTCTGAGTCAAACCAGCCAACCAGGGGTGGGCAACTCCAGGCCTGGAGGGCCGGTCTCCTGCAACTTTTACATGCGTTTCTACTTCAATACATCTGAGTCATATAATGAGGTCATTAGCAGGATTCTGGAGAACTTGACTGCACTTAGGAGGTGATTCAGCTATTTGATTCAGCTTTGTTGGACCAGGGAGATATCTAAGAGTTGCAGGACATGTTGCCCACCCCAAACCCTTTGAGCAACTTGTTTCCCTCCTCGCCTGTGGGGGCGCTGCACCAAAAACCACTGAAGAAAATAACACAAAAACCTCACAGAGCATAACTTCCTTCTTCACAAATGTAAACAAAAAAATGGATTGGCATTAGATTTTTTCAGAATTTCTCTTTTGTCTTTGGTAAAAGACGACAACCCATATCTCCAGCTAGCGCTAGGCTAGCTCGTTTGTTTTGGTTGTATGTACCCAGAATGCACGGCGCTGTAGTCTGCTTCCTGCTTTTGGAGCGGTCTCCAGTTTTTGGTGTTCACATTTGCATTCGAACCACATGGTGTGGTCGGTCCGCCTATAGACTATAGTTTGCTTTTTTGGTCCACTTCAGAGTTTGAATCTAATTGTGTTTGAATTATTGAACCAAATAAAACTGTTTTAGGTTTTCTGGTGGTTTTTTGCATCTCAAACTGCTGCTCTTCAGGCGTTGACAGAGATTTACAAGAGTGGTGACCATATTTTTCCTTTAATGTCTGAAGATTTTACCAGCATTAAGTGAGTTTGTGCAGATTTGTTTGGACTGTAGAAGAACTGGAAGGTGTCTTCAAGCAGGAAGTGATCTCATTGTTTCTTGTACTGGAACTTTCTTCTTCTTCTTCTACTTCTTGTAGCTGTAATGACACGGTGCGGCTCTGAAGCCTCCGTTCTGGCTCTATTTATAAAACCGCTCGTTTCAGTGCCACTGAGTCACTGTCAGCCAGCAGCAGGGAGGCAGCCACACACCACAGAACCCAGTTCTGGCCGGGTTTTAACCCTTTTCCTTCAGCGTTGCCGGGGAGACGGCTGGATCCAGGAAGTGGGGTTTCTGATGGCGGTTTACCCAGCAGCAGCAGGAGGAGGAGGAAGGCTTTTGGCAGCTGGAGTTTAGATGGAAAACACAGATGTTAACCTGAACATCCTCACTGCAACGTTCAGCTTGGAGAAAAATAAAAGCTCAGATGGAAGTTAGTCTGAATACTTCATAGAGTTTATCTTAGGCAGCTTTGTTTTGTGGTAAAGTGTTTTCAGCTTATTCGTACAAAAAGTTGATTCCAGTAACTGCAGAGACTTTTATTCTGAAAGATTTGTTGATTTCCTAAAGAAGAAGAGAATAATTTAAAATCCAAAGTGAGCAGTTTGATTAGCCTGCAGGGATTTCAGGAGAGCTGAGCTTCTACTCCAGGATCTGCAGCTCTTGAAATCATTTTGCAGCCTCAGGAACTTGGAGGTCTGATTTATTGATCCAGTGATGGACAGTTTGGAGCTTCAGGTCTCCAGAGTCCAGATAAATACGAACACACACTTTCTGTTTTTTTACGTCTTTGCTGCGTTTTCTTTTTTTCCACTTGATGCCTGCAGTTCATGGCAGAGAAGCAGGTTGAGGTTTAAAGAAAATCAAGAAGCTTTTAGAAACCTGGTCTCCAAATGTCTTCAGTTCATTCCAGTTTGATACTAGAGTCAAGATAACTGGGCCTGTCACAATAAATCAATTAATTACATGATAAATTAAAGCAAGTTTTTGATTTGCTCTTTCTACAAAAAAGATGAATAAGTCTTCAGTCTGGTGCTTTGGTCTCAACTGAAACTTTTATCAATTTATCATCCAGCAAAGTTTGTTATTTGACAACTCAAATGAGAATTTAATTAAGGGTGCATTCACACCAGACATGTTTAGGTCTGATTAATCGTTCCAGTCCTCCCATCATCTCATCCAAACGGCTGTACTGGTCAGGATGATGGTATTTAACCTGCTAACTGAGGCCTGGAGTCTTTCCACTAAAGCATCGTGTTAAAATACGTGATAATCGATTTAACCCAGTTTTTATTCCTCTTCCTGACTAAATATTTTGCATCATTCATAAAGACTCAGTCTCATGCCACACCATCAATGAATTATACAGTTTCTCCACTGTTTCTAAAGCCTCTGACCTCCTTTTTCCCTCCTTCATCTCCTCCCTGCAGTGTTGAGGCGTGATGGAGTCGTCAGATGATGATACTCTGAGCGAACGCTCCTGCGTCAGCGAGCCGTCTTTCCGCACCGAGCGCTCTGGTGGCTCGCTGTCCCCGTGCACGTCGGGTCTGGTGGGGCCGCCCGGGGACACTCTGCCGTGGAATCTGTCCAAACACGAGAGGAGGAAACGGAAGAGCCAGGACTCGGTGCTGGACCCGGCGGAGAGGGCGGTGGTACGCGTCGCAGGTAAGGAAATCGCTCTCGCTGCTCTGGTGGTGTGTCTGAAAGCAAGGCATTGGCAGCGTGTGTTGTTGAAGGAGGAATAAGTTTGTTCACACGATAAATCGTTAAAAAAACATCATCGTCCAACTACTTCCTGTTGTCTTCGTTGTGGTTTTCACCAGTGGCAACATCCGGTTATCGATCAGGTGCAGTGGCGGTTCCTAATATGGCAAAATGGGTAACCACTCAGGGCGGCATCTCGTAGGGGGAGTTTTTTCTAAAATCCATTAAGTATTTCCATTAAGTAAATTTCATTTTGAAATGTCAATTTGTACATTTATATAGTCAATGGAAGAATTTGACTGTTTTCTGTTTGGTTTGCTTCTTAAAGAAAGACGAAAGGACAAGTGTTAAGAAGCAAGAAGATTTTCTAGAATGTGTGTATGTGATCCTTTTGTTTGTGAATTGTTTGTTACCTTGTTGGTGTGTCCTGGTAGCAGCCATCTTGGACCCCTGCTAAGGAGGAGCCATGATGGCTGGAGTTTGATTGGCTGGGGGTAAACTGGGAAGGCGGGGAAAACCAGTAACCAGTATATAGGTGGACTGGTGGCTGTAGCAGAGGCCGTCTGATGGGAAAGCTGCCATTTTGATCTGTGCTATGATGCTGGAGGCCTAATAAACCAGCTTTGATTATTGTACAGCCAACTTTGCTGAGTTTTTCCGTCAATACCTCGCAGTGTAACAATAAGTTTATTGCTCTAACAAATACTGGATTATTATTGGCTAATAATAAAGATGGCGTGCCATTTTTAAATGTCATGTATCACTCAGACCTCCTTTCACATCAACACATTGACATTTTCTCTGATATCTTCTGTATGGTTTGTTTCCTGACTAATAAATAAGCAGTAAAATATGTTTTTGATATATAACTGAAACTTTTATCAGATGTAATAATCCTTGTTATTAAGACGAAGGTAAATGTTGGTCATTAAATGTAAATGCCAGGATAGTGATCACCAGAAGATGTCATATTACATTCTGCCTTGTGGACATGCTTAGTTCTCATTATTGCAGACAACGGTACAAAAACACGTGGTGCTCAGTTTTCATGGAAATGCTAATGCTAACAGCATGCTAACAGCATGCTAACATCATGCTAACATTACTTGGGGAACTGCAGGCAAGCTGCTGGCTTTATAGGGAAACCAAACTGCAGGAGAAAAAGACAGAGAAAGAATGATTGAAGATGGTTTTGGAAGATATTTTTCCTTTTTCCTCACTTATTGATGTTAGCTTTGGGGCGGATATGTTAAAGTTGGGTCATTTGGTCAAACTTTTTTGGTTTGGCTCCTCCCCTGCCCAGCTCCTTCAGACTAGCCAGCAGCAATTAGCAAACACCTGGTAGAACTGCTGAGCTCATTATAGGAGCTACTTCTCAGTAGTAGAAATGTTGTTAAAGGGTTAATAGAGGAGCCATGTTGTGATAACTTCCTGAAGGCGGAGTTTCAGAAAGAGCAGGAGCTTCTTAAAGAGACAGAGACTTGAAGGCGTTAAGTTACAAAGTAAAGTTTCTTTTAAGTCACATTATATATATATATATATATATATATATTATATATATATAATTTCTTGATTGTGCTTTAAAATGTCTTTATGTGCCTGGAAAATACATAACACTAATTTGAAGCAGATACTAGACGCCACAGGCATTTCATTACTTCAGTCCTGAGTTTACAAATTAAGTTGGTGATAATTTGTTATCTTTTTGCAGCAATATTTGAATAAATCCAGTAATCCTTGCAGAGAAACTGTTTCCCTTCACTGTAATGCTACAGAAACGCAGAACAGAAGTGAAGGAGTACCAAAGATTTTCTGGAAGCAATGACTTATTCCTGAGCTGGAAACAGCAGTTTGAGGATGAAATAATGTAAAAGTGGGATTAGTTCTGCAACAGCGTGAGGTTTTCTTACATTTCTCTGTTAGGGAGCAGCAGAAGAAGAAGTTCAGATATCTTTATTTTGTTTTACTGGTTTCAGTTCAAACCAATTTTTAGCTCTGAATCGCTGTTCTGGTTATTATTGTATGTGAAACAAAACCAGCAGTCATTAAAGCTCTTACGGAAAATGCCAGTTGTGATAAAATGAGGGTGGTGGAGATGGTAGGAGGCGATCAGAAGACAGTAAAAGCCTCGTTTAGTGACACGGAAACAGCAAGTAGAGCAAAAGGCTTTGTGTTAGAAAGAGAAGCACTTATGTGTCCGTCACGTGAGGATTTATTTCTAAACACATTTTCAGACTGAACAGTGTTTCAGTTCACACTTCCCTGCCTTTTTTAATCAACCTCATGCTGCTGAAGAGCTGCTTTCTGCTGAGGAATGACTCATTTCTGCTTATTCAGCAGTAAAGTTGGAAACAAAACAATTAGAGTTTACAATGTGGCTTCACCTCACAAAATATGGAAAACCTGATTTCAGTTTTAAGAAATCGCCAACACTGCAAAGACAGTGTTGATACAGACACAACGCTAACGCTAACTGATGATGAGCCAGTAAGAGAGACTCTAAAAATAAAATAATACAAAAATGATTCGAAAATTATATTATAGCCAGTATCATGCAGAAAAACCAACCTTGTAGGTCACAGTGAACGAGTTATATTCATAAACTTGAATAACCAGAGACTATTATAGGCCTTAAATTAACTATGTGCAGAAAAAGTTAAAAAATTGTATTGCAGTGTTCTTGTTGAGTTCAACACAAGTGTTTTATTTACCAAAATGAACAAAAGATACTTGAGAAACTTATGTAACTAGTTCTATTGCTAAATAAATAACAACTGCTTAGTGATAACAGTTAGTTAAATCTTCATGTATCTTAAAAATGAAATCAACAGCTCAGAAAATGTCAATAAAAATTACATATGATATATCTCAGAAATTATTCTAATAGATTAATGAGATTAACTACAAGCCCTCACAACTGATAACAAGATGTCTGCTCATATTATTTACACTTTAAATCATCACATCATAATTTTTGCACTCAGAAATATAAAGTAAAACTTAATCTGCAGCCTCTTTGGTCCGTCCTGTTTTGGTTCTGTCTCGTGGTTCTGGTGCCGTTTCTGTTCTGGACTCAGTCGGGCGTGAAAACGTGATGATGTTTATTCTGACCCTGATTTCCTCTCCGCTGGGACCTGGAAAGCAGAAAACTGTGTCCTCAACCAGACAGTTTACTGTCTGAGAGTTTTGGTTGCAACAGCGGGAAGATTCAACAGGCAGCAGATGAGTTTTAAACAGAGGATAAAAAGAGTCGGTGCTGTCCGGACTGGACTCCGCCCTCCTGCTGAGCCTGAATATTAATGATCCAACCACCAGCTGCTGCCTTTCCAGCAGGGATCCATGTCTGAGGGAGAAAAACTTCACGTTATTTCTGTCATTTTGTGTTTCAAACATGAATCACCTCTGATTTTAAAAGACTCAGCAGAACTAAAATATGATGGAATGCGTCGATCAGTTGCATTTGCATAAAAGCATTTTTTAAACATTCATAAAAGTCTAAAACAAAACAATAAAGTTAGACTTGATCTTCTAAATGTGGATGGAAAAGTGAAAATTTAATTAGGATTAAAAGCAGCCAACTCTGACTTACACAAAGAATGAGGATGAAATGAGTTATTGCTCAGATTTAAGGTTTATTAAAACAAACACACTGGTAAGGATTAAACAAACAGAATGAAGAAGGAAAATATATCAGGTTTATTTTTGTTATGTTTGCAACTAAACAGAACCTACTCCTGTTAGGTTGCTGAAATAATTAAAATTAAGTGTACAATCTTCTTAAAGTATCTAAAATTATAAAATTAGTTGAGTTGTGGAAATTAACTCACAACTTTAGTATAACTTACACACATTAAAGCAAAGTAAAATAAAGTCCACTTGTTGCGTTTTACAGTGTATAAAGTTTAACCGATACTGAAGTTGGTTTATTCATTTGTTTTCATCCAGCTGCTGACCAGTGGTGACGTTTCTGCTGAAAGTCTTCATCTTTTTTTTTTATTACTGCATCTATTATTTTTGTAAAATAAATAAATAAATAAATAAAATTGTAACGTCCCCACAGCATAATACTGCTTCTAATGCGTCAAGCGTCATATGTCTTCTTGTTACGGATCATTCTTTTTAAAACTTTTCTCCAGTTCATCCAGAATGATGCTCTAGTTTATGGTCAAGGGAAACATTTAACAAATGTTAATTTGAACATTTGAACCTATATGTATCATTTTGGATGGATAGAAAATCAATTTTTTCTATTCAGTTCAGTTAAATCTCACAAATCCCAAAATGAATTAATTTCCACCCACAATGACTGGATGTAACCGTCTTGGTTTGATTATCTTACAAACATTTTATTGGTGTTATTTTACATTATTTTGCATCTTTCTGTTCTGAATTTCTGCATTTCTCCTGAAGCAGCACATTGAAGAGAACCAGATTCTTTTAAACTGACTTAAAAATTATTTATGTTGTAGCAAAAACAATAAATGATCTGATGAAAGCATGTTTGATGCTGCAGCTGGAATCATTCAGGACCCCACAAACCTGCCTGCATGTAACTTAGGCGTCCTCAGTGCTGCCTGCTGCTCCTTTACTTCTGCATTTATTTTTTTCTGCAGGCGGCTGAAAGGGACGCCTCGGGCCGCGCTGTTACGCTGTTGCCATAGTGACTCTGTCTCCTCCGTTTCCATGGCTATAAAAAGACGAGGGGAAACAATGGTTGTTGAGGGAGTGAGGGGCCGACTCCAGATACAAAAGAGGGGAGAGAGAGAGAGTTCGAATTTTAATTTGGAGCAGGAGAAAAGAGGAGCGAGTGTGAAGACAGAGAGGAGTGAATGATCAAGTCTGAGCAGAAAGAAACGATGAGAGGAAAGAAAGAGACAAAGAGAAAGGGATGGAGGGGAGGGGGGTTCAAACAGAGACAGCGATGAAAGGATGACTTTTAAATCTGAGTGTGAGGGAGGTCATAAAGAAAAGGGGAGAAAAACGCAGGAGGAGGGAAAGATGAAGAAAAAAAGAAAAAAGTGAAGAAAAAAGAAAGAAAAAGATTCTTCAGAGTTTGGATTGTATGATGGAGTAAGAGCGCCAGGCGAAGAAATAGAAAATAACAAGAATAAAGTTGTACAACAGTAAGTCGTAATAATACGGAAAAAAAGAGAATAAAGTTATTATCAGAATAAAGTTGTACGTAAGTCGTAATAATGCGAGAAAAAGTTGAAATATTACAAGAATAAACATAATATTACGATAACAAAGTTGTTCAACTGCAAGTCGTAATGTAAGAAAAATTTGTAATAACTGAAGAACAGTCATGATATTAAACCCTAACTCCTACATTTCCCATAATACTAATTTAATTCTAATAATTGATCTCACAGGAGATGTGAAGAAGTTTAGTTTTTTGAGCTCAGCACAAGAGAAAAACTCCTCTGTGTCACGCCACATTTATACCCCAGGGAAACATAAATTCATAGCTCACTAGTTAAAAGTTCCTAGAAACAAAATGAAGAGTAAATTCTAGAAAAAGCTTTTTACCCATTAGTTTTTTAGTTTATCCATGTATTTTAATAAAAGTTTGGACTCTTCAGTGACAGATTAAGCTGCTTCAGTAAAACATGAGATTATTTTGAAGCTGAAAATGTTTCTTCTTACTTCAGGCAGCAGCACAGCAGAGATGATCTGATTTATTTGCCTTCATTCATGCTTTCTGCACAGTTTTTCACTGTCCCATTTTTTTGGGGGGTTTATTTTTAATCACTGATTGAGTTTGCCTTTAAAAGTCCAAACTGAGGTTCAGTTCAGACGCTAATCCGAGTCACACGACGGCTTTGATTCAATCTCCTGAGAGTCATTTAAACCGTTTCATTGGTCTGTGTTTAGAGAAGAATGCAGGAGTGGGTTCCTGGTTCTGGTTTTCTGATTTCTCTACAGACTTTTCGCCGGTCAGGGAGAAAACATTTGTTTCCTGGTTTCCAGCTGAAGTCTCTGTGAAGCCGAGGTGTCGTCATGTTGATGCGTTGAGAACTCCCTGTCCTTTTGGCTCTGAGAGCGCCGTCACTCTGCAGCTGGATTCTGCACACATGCAGCATTTAGTGCACAGTTTACTCGCATCAACCTCAGAAAACAAGTGCTTTCTGCTCTGATGGGATTCGTTGCCACACCAGAAAGTTTGATTCTCGTTGGTTTTTATTGAGGATTTCAGAGTCGACCTCTGAGGCCTGAACGGGAAGCAAATGGAAAACTTGTTAAATGTGGGTTTATAGAGTGTTTATATGTGGGAACAGCAGACTATAATATTTAATAACATAAATGGAGCCGTGTGAGGTACCAACAAAGTCCAGCTGGATGTTTTCTCCTCCTGTTAGTGTTGATCCAGCTGTTTTTATTTTCAGATTATTCTTTAATGGTTCCTTCAGTGTTTCATAACGATGAGAATGTTAAACAGAAAAAAACAGACAAAAAATATAATAAATTAAGCAAATAATAAAAAATTATAATAAATAAGATGAAAATTTAGACTAAAACTTGTTAGAAGAAAATTAAAATAATAAAAAAATATTACGTATTTCACTAATTGTTATAAAAATTAAACAATATTGGAATATTAAAAAGTAAATGGAAAAAACAATAAATTAACTAAAAATAAATAAAAAAAGAATAAAAACTAAATATGGTGAGAATATTACCTAAAACTACAATAAAATAAAGTAAAACTACCATTTTTTAAAAATAAATATCAATAATAGAAAACTAAAATATAAGTCAGTATTACCATAATAAATGAAAAATAAATAAAATAGAATTATTAATTAATAAATAACAGAAAAATGAAAAAAAGAGATAAGAATAAAACCTAAAAATAACAGAAAAAACTAGAATAAAAATCCAAACTAAAACATATTAATGTACTAAAATAAAAAAACAGAAAACAAATTAAATAAGAAGAATACAAACTACAAGTAATAATAAAAATACAAACTAAAACTAAAATAAATAAGTAAAAGTTAATTAAGCCAGTGAATAAAATAATTATCCAGTCTATCTGTGTTGGGCTGAAAACCAGCTTTAAACTGGAGGAACGGATGAATCATCATGTTGTGGAAAAAGAGTTTTCTGTTCATCCCATCCGTCCTTCAGCTTGTTGGTGTCAGCATCATTAAAGCTGCACAGAAAGGCTTTTCCACATCAGGTTGGAAAGTTCCCTCATGCATCTTTTATCCATCTGGATCCAGCATCGATCCGTCCGTCTCTCCTTTGATTACCGGCATCTGCTAAACTTTCTGTTCTGGAAACAGTTTGGAGCTGGAAACTACCATAAAGAGTCAATGTTGTTTAATCATGCAGAAGGAGTTTATTTAAAAAATGAAAGCTGGGTCAAAGGGCAATAAATCCACTTCCTTTTATATTAGTAACGTAATCAGCCTGTAGGTGGCGGTGTGCTCCAATAATTAACCTCAACTGTCATCATGTAGGTTCACAAAATTTATATTTATACTTTGCACGATAAAAAAAGTATCGTGCAAAGTACGATACTTTGCTGTTAAAATATTGTTTTATTAGAAAAAAGAGTTACCAAGAACCGTGGGCATCGATGATAAACATTTACTTTATCAAAAATAGATGCAAACAAAAATGAAAACAATATTTTTGTTGTTTATATGCGTTCATCTTTATCCTGATTCTACTGACACAAACACTGACCTTAATAACATGGTAAATAAAATTTGAAGAGGGTTTAAGACAAAACATTTTTAAAAGTTTGATTTCCAACCTTCTTTCAGTTACTTAAAGATTCAAAATGTAGGATTTTATTGATTTATGTTTTCCTCTTTTGTTTTCATCAGTGCCTTCATAAAGATGACCCAGACAAAACGGATATTCAATGATGGTCTAAAGTAGTTTTTAAGAAAAACAAAACAAAGTAATAAAATTACTTTCAAAATAAAAGGCTTCCAGCTTTAACAGAAAGACAAAAGTCACATTCACAATTTCTAAAATGCACAAATGAAGGAGAGCCTGGAGAGGTGAAGGTACGATCTTAATATTTATTTAAAAAATAGAAACAAATCATAATATTTTAGTCTTTTATTCTTATTTACAGGATATATTTTCTCAATGAAGCAATCAGCCGATCAATGGTCGATAATGAAAAGCAAAAAATTAATAATTAAAGGAAACATTATGTAACAAATAGAGTACAATTTTTTATACTAATAGAATGATAGTAAATAAATCAGTGTATATTAATTTACAAATTATACATAAAACAATTAAATAATGAATTTAAAGGACATACAATGTTTCTTGGAAAGTAAGTAAAAAGTGAAGCTGAAGTTTAAAACCCGTTTGACAAAATATGGTTTAAATGAAAAATACATATTGTCTTTACTTAAATCAATAAAATCTAAATTTTGAGATTAATAATAAGAAGCAAAAAGCATCAAATAAACAAATTGACTGTTTATCCATGCACTGAGCAGCTTCTTCCACCAGGGGGCGCCGCAGCTCCACTTTCCTGCCGCTACGTAACGTAGCAGCTAGCCGCTCTTCCTCGCCGGCTCTGGGAAATTCCTGCGGCCGAGCTTCCTGGTGCGGCCGGCAGAGAGGGATGGCAGCCAGTCACAGCGGGAGGAACCGAGAAACCAGAGCAGAAGAGGGAGGGACGGAGACACGGAGAGGGACAAGAAACAGACACGTTCACGGAGGAGCCGGAGACAGAGGCTCAGCCTCACGGATACAAGCGGCCATTTCGGCTTTGGGAGCTCGGCCGCTCGCTGCGGATCCTCGGGACGCAACCTGGAGCTAGAGAGGAAGGAAGGAAGTCTGGATACGGACTGACGTGGAGCTCCGCCGCATTAAAAACGGAAACAAACCCACGGGAGCTCTTCTGTCGACGCTTATCGGCGTGTTGGATCTATTCCCTCCCTCAGTGAGCAGCGGTCACTGGGCTGGGAACCGCTGCGGTCCCGCTCCGTCTCCACCGGCTAACATGGACAGATAACGTTTATATAACCGAGGCTTGCTTGTTAATTTGGACATTTAAAGCTTTTTTGTTGTCTTTTGGTGTCCCTGAGGATTATCTAACCCTGCTTTGAAGCGAGCTCCGGGGCTTCCCGATGCATCATTGTCATTAAGCCCGCACCGGCTGCTGCTGATTCGGACTCCGGCGGTGGGAAGGAGCCGGATCGGGACCACTGCGGTAGTCTGCAGGCCGACCCCGGTCGGTGCTTTATTTTAAGGCACCATGGCCGGGTTTATACCGGGGCTGCTGCCGACAAACCACTCCCAGGAGAAGCAGTTCGCCCAGGCTTATGAAGATGTGCTGGAGCGATATAAAGGTAACATAAATGACGGAAACTTGACTCCATGTTTAGCTGTTTGGGTTGTTGTTTTTCTGGAGGAACGAAGGGAAAATGATCCCAAACATGTTGCCCTGATTGTCTGAGTGTGAACGCTGATATTTGGGCTGACAACCAGCCTGCTCTGCCTGTGTCATAATCCTTGTTGTTTCATTGGGAGAAACGTCCAGTTCTGGTCTCCTATCAGCTTGGGAAACTTTTCATTTCACTAAACAAACACAAGGAACGCTTTTATGAAGCCCACTTGTGGTATGGAGCGCCCGAAGTGCCAAAATGTTCAATATAAATAAATGATGAAATGTTCATCTACACGTTTCATACATATCTTATATTTATTCATTTGAAATTTAGAAAAATTTTGAATAAATTTTGGTGAAACAAATTGATTTAATCGGTGGGTCTGTAATTAATTAATTGAAGTAATTTTATTTTAATTAAAAAAAAGATATTTCTATGAGATAGAATTTAAATCAAACCTAGAAACATTTTGCTGCTAAATTATTGAATGAATAGATGGGCTCATAAACAAAACTGTTATTTAGGTTATTCAACCATCAAATTGATGCAAAGTGGCATTTCAGGTTTTTAGCTAGTTCTTCAGTAACTCCTGATTATTCTTGTAACTTTTTTGATAAAAAGAAGAATGCGTACTGTGGATGCTGACATTAGCTTTGGGGACGTCTCTGCTGCTGCTACATAGCAATGTAGCATCAAAATGCTACTTTAGGATGGAATAGCTTTACTAATAGGCTAACTCCTTTTAGCATAACTTGAACGCAACAACAGTCTTTTCCAGCGTTCAATCCGATCATTTTTTGAAGCAGAAATTAATCCCCAGTTGGGTAGCTCTGTTCCCTGACTTTGGTGGCAAAGACTGACAGAAGGGATTCATGAAATAAACACTTAAATTAGTAAAGTTATTTTATAATATATGCATTTGTTCAATTAGATATAAATTAATTTTTCACATTTGCTTTCATTCAGTTAAACATTTGGTCTCTTTTGGACTTCCATACTCCTGTGGAAATGGTTTGCTTCCCCACCACAGAGACTCATGTTTGCTGTTTGTTCTGTAAATATTAAACTTGCAGCTCTGGCAGTCAGTTCAGAGGTCCAGTTGGTCCCATCAGTCGTTTTTAACGGGTCTGGACCTTTTTTTCCTCTCTGTTCATGAAGACTTAATGTTTTATGATGCCAGTGACAGGGCTGGTTTAAAAATGGATGCCTCCACTGGCCGCTGTTGACTGTTTGGGGGTAGAGTGTAGGAAGGGACGCCACACTCTGGGTCACATCTGCGAGGCTGGCTGTAACGAAAAGGAGGCGGTTCTGAATTATTGATTGTTGAACTGAAACGTGACTCCTCTGGGTTTGGGTTTGAGGCGGTCGGATGTGGTGGGTAAAGTGGAACATGAGGAGTTTTATTCCCTTTAACTGGTAGTAAATGATAGTTTTCAGCAACAATGTGAAAGTCTGATGTTAGACAAGCAAAGTATCCAAAGAAGATGTCACAACAATAAATAAATACTCACCAAGTATTTATTTATTAGCAATATAAAAGCTTGTTGCAATTAATCAATTAATTACATGATACATTAACATGAACTCAAAAATTTCAATTTGTATGATTGACAGAAGTCTTCAGTCTGGTGCTTTGGTCTCAACTAAAGATTTTTGAAGGATACTTTTCTTTACACAAACTTCATGATTCATTTTATTTGATGTTTTGTTTATTTATTTTCAATATTTAAGATTTCTTCCAGTTCCACTGTCAAATATTCATTTAAAATTGAAAGTTTTGCCGTTACTTGGAAATTATCTCAAAATAACAGTATTACCATTTATTGCAATAACTTCTGGGACAATTAACTGGCCAGCAGAATTTGTTATCATGACAGGCTTATTGGTACAGTAATATTATTTGGATCATATTCTTATATAAATAATGTTTAATTTATTCCCTTAACAATTTTTTCTGGATGGTAAATTGTCCCAGAAGTTACTGTGATACATGATGATATTGTCCTGATTTTAATGATAGTGGCATAATAATTCAAGAACACATTCTCAAAAACCAAAAAACTATAAATTCTAATAAAGAAACAGGAAGAATTATCCAAAATCAATAAACCAAACAAAAGAAACAATAAATAAAATTAATTATGAAGTCTATGTAAACAACATTTTCTTTTTTAAAAAAGAAGCTAGTTAAGACAAACACCTGCTGAAGATTTTTGTCTTCCAGTTTTTGGCAGAAAGAGAAAAGTGATAAATTATGCAATGGAACTGTTTTAATTCATCGTGTGACTAATTGATTTATTGCTTATTTTGACAGGCCTAGCTGTAAAACAAACCCGGCGTTATCGGCTTTATGAATGCTGAATTAAATCCCGGCGGTTGTTAAAGTCACCCAGGAGGAAACGGGAATACTAATCCCATTAAATCTCGTTCACCTCGGACGTTGTCGGCGATGGATTTGCTCCTGCTTCCAGGAACAGCGGCGCTCCATCTCTCTCCATTACAGCGCCCGTCGTCGATCGCTCGGCCTGCAGTTTATCTCCGAGCCGATTGGCTTTTACTTTGATAACTGAGGAAGGCATTAGAGGTGAGGTGATTATGGACTGGAGCATAAGCAGAGCTTTAAGTGGCTCTTCTGGAGCAGCTGAAATATTGATGGATAAATCCAAGTCGTCACATTTAAACTTCCTGGAAGTTATATCCAATATCTCCTCCTGCAGAATCAGCTAGACTCTTAGTGGGAAGGTGTATCTGGACTCTCATGAGATTTCTGGTCATTTTATCCCTTCAATTTTTATACTTTTTGTCACTTTCTAAGCAAATATTTAGGTCAAATTGTGGAGTTGTCCGTCAAATGTTTCTTTTTTTTCTATTTCTTTCTTCTTTGTGTTTATTTTGGTGAAGAAAGAAGGTGAACAAGTTCAGAAACATGTTTTTGATTCTCTTTAGACTCTAGCAGGAGATTTTCGCTTATAAGACTGCAAGTAACTTGACGACTATTTCAAAATCGATTAATCACGATTAATCGTTTCAGCTCTAGATATTGGCCGATCTTTTGGACCAGTGGAAGCTGTTTAATCGTCTCTACATGTCAGGTTTGGTTAGTCAATGTCAAACTTTGAAGCAGTTTCTTTCTTTCTAAAGAAATAAGTTTTGTGTCAAAGCATTCCTGCATTCATTCGTGTCGTTGGAGCTGCATTTCTAAACTTTTTGCACATGAATTGTTTGGTCTCCACTCTTGAACCACATGCAGCTGCAGGTAGAACAGCTGCTCTCAGTGATTACCCATCAGGCCTCTGGAACGGCAAACCGGCTCTTAAGGTGGCGACCAGGGAGAGTTGGCCCGAGCGGGTCGGTTTGGACGGGTTCCCCTGATTATTGCTCCTCCTGTTGGTGGGAAGCCGCTAAACTTTGAGCGCAGATGGATTTAGCTTGAGTCGGGGTCAGAGGTGACGGGAACCCAGCGGCACTCGCTGTTTGTCTGCTTTATTGGTGTTTAGCTTCAGATACGTCGGGCGGCTTTAATTTACAAGCTTGTTTCTCCTGACTGCGTCTAAAGCTGCATCACCATCATGAATTGTTAACTTTACTATCATAGTTTATTCTGCTTCTGTAGTTTCCTCTGGCTCACGGCTGCCAAAAGGGTTTTTGTGGTTTTCAACTGCAGTTCAAAAATATTATATTTTTGTTAAACTTTTTATTTTTAATTAGGTTAAAATTATGACCAACATAATTTTCTTCTAATGCAAAATGTTTGTAGCCTTATTTATGGTATTTCTAAAAGGTCTTTATACTCTGTAATGCAAAAGTATCTGCCAAATAATTTCATATAAAAACATTTTTTGTGAAACTAGAGCAGCTGCTGTGATACTCAAACTTGCTTTGTTTTGGTAGCAAGATTATTGACATAAAGTTTGTAATTGCTGAGAAAAACTCAATTAGATTTGGGTATGTTATTTTAAGCACATGAGGTTTTTAATAATAATTTCTTTATTTGAAACCAGTTTAACCAGTTAAAGTTGATAAATTTAAGGTAATCTGGCCGGATTGCTCTGTGTTTGGTCTCTGCAGCCTGGGCTGTGTACGTTTGGTTTTATTGTCCTGTCAGCTGTGTGTGAGTCATCTGCGGCTGTCGTCGGGTAGAAAACGGGAACCCGGCGTCCTTGTGCTGGGATTAATCCTGTGAAACTGGAGGTGGACATGCGATCCGGTTTAAATCTGTCACTGAGTCTGTTGGCTGTTTGTCGTCCTGGGCAACAATAGCAGGATGTGGGAAGCAGTAATGATGGGGTCCAAGTGGAAAAACACCCAGACCTGAGTCGGAACCGGGGGAAACGGCAACAGTCCGACTATTTATCCCCAGCTAATGCCGTTATTATCATGCAGGACGCAGCCGGTTCTGATCCTTCAGCCTTTTCACCTGTTTCTGATTCTGAAAAGCTGCTTTAAGGTTTGATAAAGGACAGAAAAAAATGTCTGCAGCCGAATATAAAGCAGGAAATCTGAGAGGAACTAGAACAATTGGACATTTTTAGCTGGAGACGGACAGGAAGTTGCTGTCATAACTCTGACCTCTGCAGACGTGGACGAGCTTTTAGGAGAGAAAGTTCAGAAACACATGATCCGGTTGGTTCTGTTGACTCAAGGATCGTCACGTTAAAGACATAAAATACATGTTTTAAAATAAAAACACAAAGCAGCGAGTTGATAAACACAGGCGCAGCCAATAATCAATTAATCCCATGATAAATTAAAATGAGCTTCATAATTTCCATGCTGATATTTTTTTTTAAAGAGAAATTTTGTTTAGAGTTTTTATGATATGTTTTATTTATGGCTTTGGTTGTAAATTGTTTCTATTTCAGTTTTTTATTTGTTGTTTTTGTTTATTCATTTTGGATATCATACCGCCGTATTTTGGATTATTACATACTTTTAGTTCCAGAGATTAAAATCAAGTTTATTGGTCTTTTGAGTGGCAAACCTGCATTATTTTACTATTTATCAATATATTACTTTAAAATGGTCTCAAAACAACAGCAGTAAGGAGTGAGCTGTTGTTTTTCATGATGATTTCAGTTTCTGTTTGGCTGGATCTGATGGACGTCGGTGAAAAGCCGACTGAAGTCTCTGCTGCTCCATCTTTGTGTCTGCGTTACTTTAACTGGGCCATTTTGAAATATGGAGGAATCATTTTCCCAGTAAGCTCGTGGTTTGGGGCCGGGCATGTCTGGAGAAGCGCTGCGGTTCTGATGCTTCTGCGGGAATCTGAGCAGGCCGCTCCCAGAGTCGGATCATTACAGCTTGAATTTTCCACGTGACCTAGTTTTCCTTTCTGACTCCATCGCTCCGGGTTTCCCTCACCATGGAGTTCTTCCTCCCCTCCTCTTCCTCCGCCTCTCGTCTGTATCCCGACCAGAGCTCTGCAACCTTAGAAATCAAAAAACTCATTTCACCTCCAGTCCAGTTTAGTAAAACTTGTTTTGGGTTGAAAATGTCTCACGATCTTTTGAAAAAAAAAAGAAAAGCTGCTTATTATATGTTCCTATTTTCTATTTTTAGGTTTCAAGACAAAAAATAATTTTCTTTTAAGGGATGTTGATATTAGTGGGAAATGCTATTAAAAATCTTTTTTTTCCCCTAAAGTTTATACATTTTAATTCTATTTAATATCTGTAAATGCATGTAAATCAAAGTTTTGGTTGTTAAACTGATTCTGATGTCTTCAGTCAGAGGCTTCTTCAAATTCGCTGTAATACAGACTGCTACATTAGATCGTTCCTGCCATCACCATCTACAATAACTCTTTAAATAATTTGAATCAATATGAGTTAAAACAACATCAATCAAGTATTTTTGAATTTGAAAATTTACATATTTTCCAACGTAATGACAAAAAGCCCTGAAAACATTACTGGTTGTTTTTGGAGTCTTTTCAGTGCATTTATTCCTTTTTAGTAACTTTTTGGCAAAGTTATTAGGATCCACTTGCAGCTCCAGAGATTAAACCCTGCCAGCGTTTATCTTTTTATGTCCACATTTTAAATCCAGTAGTTTGATTCTGCATCATGTTTCTCCTTGTAGTTTTTTCTGCCTACATCCCTCCCCTTCCTGTCTCCTACTTCCTGTTTCATCATGCTCTCCAGCTCGCGTTTCGCTGCCGGCAGGAAAAGCAGTCGCTGCCAGAGCTGCAGCAGGTTTCTCCTCTGCTTGCTCAGAGCTGTTGGACCGACAGCAGAGAAATGACGGAATAATGGAGCTTTTACTGATTTCACTTCATCATCTTTAAGCTCCTAAACTTGGTTTTATTTCTACATAAAGATGCTTAAATTTCAATTTGTTTTTAAGATTGATATCTGTAGAAAGTCATTGAAAGTGCTTAATATTCAAACTACACAGTTTTATAATAAAATGAATCTAATGTATCCAACCTAACATATTATTGTTTTAGGTTAATTAAAAAAAGCTAAATTATTTCTATAAGCTAAATGCTAGAACATTTAGCAAGAACATTTTAGTGCTTTGAATTGCCTTGTTGCTGAAAATGTGCTATATAAATAAAATGACCTTACCCTTTATTTTTTATTACTTTCTTTGTATTTCGTATTTGGGTTTGTCACAATAACACATTTTGCTCGACGATTCATTGTCCCAAATAAAAGTAACATTGTTGTTTTGATACCATTTTAAACTAATATAACTGTAGCGGTATGTTAATGTAAGAAATTATTCTCAAAGATAAATAAACTTTACATTCTAAGGAAGTAATTTTAAATATCCAAAATAAATAAACAAAAAAACAAATAAAATGAATTATGACATCTGTAAACAAAACAATTCTTCAATAAAATGGTTTAGTTGAGACCAAAACACCAGACTGAAAACTTGATTCATCCAGTTTTTGACATGAAGAGATTAATTTATTGATTTATTGGTTATTGGAACAGTCCTATTTGTGTTTAAACATTTCATTTGAGCAAGAAGCTAATTTGCCTTAACATAATCTGTTTGGATTTTTTCAGCGAGTCTGAAAGCAAAAGATAACATTTTGCTATATTTGAGTTACTTTATCCAGTTAGTTAATCTTTTTATTTTTATTTTTTTACTTCATTTGCATAGTGCTGGAAATGTTTGAAAACTCAAAGATGACGTTTTCTGTGGGTGAAGTGTAATTTAACCCAAACGGTTCTGCGGAGCCGGACGGTTCCATTCTGGGCTTTTGGTCTTCCAGGCTGTAAATCCGTCGCCGTGACGTCTCTCTTCCTCCCTCAGTCCCCTTTTCATCCCTCCGGGTTCTTACATAACCCGGGTCCAGCTGAGTTTTAGTAAAATGATCAATGAGCTTCATTGTGCATCCGTCAGTCGGGGTGTGTGTGTGTGTGTAGGGGTTGAGCGCTCGGGCCGCCGGACAGAGTCGGTGAGTGTGAAATATTTTCTGTGAGGGAGTGTTTGTGTGTGAACAGCAGCTCTGTTGTTGGACACGCTGCTTCATGTTTGGTTGTGACCTGTGATAAAAATCAGATTTTTAAAAAAAAATCAACAGAAACAAATGAGATGATTCTTTATAAAATGACTGCAGGTGTGACTTGAGTTGGTAACGAACTGGAAACTGCAGGAAAACAGCTGATCTGGTTCAGGAAACGTCTTCACTGAATCGGAAAAGAGGACGATTTTCCTCCCTGCCGAAGCAGAAAATGATCTGAATAAAAAGACGCTGCTTGTTTCCTAACAGTTTGAAAATAAAGTGTGAGACGTGAATACTTTATTCAACTGGCTAGAAGTTGGTTTGCTTGAATGGGTTTATAAGAGTGCTAGAAAAAGAAAAGATAATAAATTATCAAGTTTTTTTGGATATATGGAAATAACTCATCTCCATCTTTCATTTTTGTTTGTTCTTTCTGTCCTTTTTCATTTATTCGTCTGTCATTTATTTCTTTTTAGCCTTCTGCTCTGTCGTTCTTTTTTCTTTCTGTCCTCTTTTGTTTTCTTTAGAAATACTTTTTCGTGTTAATTTATTCAAAATTTTATCAGTCAAGAATAGTTTTTTTCTAAAATGTACTTGCGTGTCTAAAACTTTTTGATTTGTGTATTTTGGCACTGTTGGCATTCCGTATATGATGTAGTTATGATGAATCAATCAGGTTAACTTGTTTATGCAACTCAAAGTGAGCATAAAATGTCATTTCTGCTGATAAAAGTGAATCTTTGCGTCGTATTGATTTGATCCTAACCAGTGGTGGAAACGAAGACGTCGCTGCTGCTGTTAGCTGGAATGTGTGGAGCATAAAAATGCAGCAGAGCTGTGAAGGAGGAGGAGAGAAAGCTGTTAATGAATTAGTCATGAAGGCTGCTGTGGAGGCAGCACAGGGGCCAGCGCTCCTCCTGCTGCCTGCATCGATTGCAGCAAACCGCCGCAGTTCGTCCGCCATGCAGCCTCTCTGCTCCCATGGGCGTCCTGCACATCCCCCCTTTGTCTTCCTGCGCCGTTGCATCTCTCTGCGGCTTGGTGCAGAAGCATTCCTCTCTTCACACCTTATCAAAGCTCGTTTCATTTTTTCAGGATTACATTTGTCTCCACTAAGCAGGACGGTGCTGATGGTCAGGAATGTTCTGCTGGGATGGAAATCGTTGCTCTGAGTCGATAAAATCTGCTTATTTCTGTTTTCATATTGAACCAATCATGACGCTTTCATTTGTTGCATAAATAAGATCTCAGTTTGTGTGATAATTACCTCCTTTCATTTCTTTTCGTGCACATTTTGTTCACCAGAGTCACAAGAACGGCGTCTTGGCCGAGGGCTGTCCCTCATGTCGGACGCTTTTTAAAAATATCCTGCTGACTTGTTGCAGCATGAAGAGGGTTGAGCAGATACTCATTTGATCTGGAAAAAGGGGGAAATTTGGAGTTTGACGTCAAATGATTGCAGATGTTTTATTTACAGAGATTTTAAAAACACATTTCACAATATAATTATAGCAAAATGTAACTAGTTCTCTTACCACAACAGACATATTTAGATTTTTTGAGGTTTGATCTGCAGATTTATTTTTACTCTAAGGACTAACACAGAACAGGCATCTGTGCTTCCTTAAAATGTCTTAAATTCCAAAAAACCCAAAACATTAATTTGGTCTTAAATGTTGTTATAGCAGGACTATTTGATGTATATCTGTTTTGTTGGGCAAAAGTTTGAGTCGCACTCAGACGTCTTCATTTGCGTTTTGTGACTGGAAGCTAATGCTAATTAGCTAGCTATATCCTTGCTAGTTAGCTTTTATTGCCACTGATGACTAAGTACAAATTTACCAGCAGTTGGCTTAACAAAGTGTTTCTTTTTGCCACTTTCTAACTTGTGTTGTCAGCCTTTATGACTCTAGTATGGAAGCATTTAGCTGACAAAGCTAGGAAATAAATCCAGTTCTTGTTAAAACGATAAAACTTTTTCTGTTAGCGATAGATTCTGCTCATCACCTCTGAAAGACCCTGCAAGGTATAGAGAAAGAAAAGATGGGCATTTTGTCAAAAATCAAATTTTTCTGTGTTTGCCCTGCTGATCTCTGATCAGAGCCACATAGTGACTGTGTGAACCTTCAGGTCCGATTGGCTGTTTCTGTTTAAATCCAGCTAGATGAAAGGAAGAGCTGAGTGGCTGTGAGCCTGGGTGACTTTTAATCTGCTCCAATTCCTTCAGCCTGTGACTCTCAGCTGATTGCACAACAATGGCCCAGCAGAGCGAGGCCACCAACAGGTCCAGGAACCACAGAGAGGCCGAGGAGACGCTCAGAAAAACTGCAACATCAGCAGCTTTTAAATGGACCTCACTTCCAGTTCATACAGTAATACAGAGTTTGTGTGATCAGGTATTAAATTGGTGAAACCAGAGGCTGTGAAAACTATTTGACTCATAACTAGGAACGCACCGATCTCAAATTTGGGCCGGTATCATTATCCAATATTTCTGTTATGAAAGCTAAATGACATTTATTGATAATTTATAATTTTCTCTTCTCTTGCGATGGTGTGAAAAACTATTTGACCACTAACTACTGACCCATCTGAAAGTTTTGAACCGAACAATATCTCATATTAATAATGTTGTTAACAGATATATTCTGATATGTTTCCCTTTCGATGCTGTGGAAAAAAAACACCAACTTTGTTTCTCTGGTAAAATTTTATGTCCTGGAAGGAAAATATGAAAGTTATTGATGAGGACTGATGATTAAGTGGAAACACTATTGGAATATTTCCTGTATTGATTTCTCCTTCGCTCCATTAGCCTGGTGTGTGTGTTGATGTGTGTGTTTGAATGACTAACCATCTCTACGCTCATGCATAAAGATGGTCAGTCATTCAGATCGGTAATCTGCTCCACCACCGGGCCTTAATCCCATTCATCTGCTTTACTCCAGGAATGATTTTGGGATCTTATGAGTGAGTCGATGCAGATAAAACCAAAACATTGCTGAGTTTTTCTCCTCCTGCAGCTCCAGACCCAAACATTAAAGCTGCTGCGCTCCGACTCCATCTCGCTGCAGTCAGTCAAACGTCTGTAAAGTGCCGAGCCGTTGAAAATCCCAACAATCCTCCCTGTAAGCTTCTTGGCTTTGTGTGTCAGCAGTACCGCGCTCCTCAGTCCCTCCTCCCACCTACGGCTGATTTAAGGTGCTGCAAACAATAACAAGATGGCTGCTGGTGGGATCACTTCCTCCCATCAGGAGGTTTTTGGTTTCTGGAGGCCTGGGAGTTTCTGGCATCATTCGGAGATTTTTATTTGTTTTTCAGTCAAAAGATGATTTTTAGTTTTTTAAATACGTAGTTTTTACAGTTGTGTTCTGCATTAGCAGCTGTTGATGACATGAAGGTGTTCTGATCGGGTCCAGAAGGTTCTTACCGGAGATTTTGGTCCTTCAGTCGTTATGAAACTGATTCTGGAGTTTTAAATCCAGGAGTCCTGGAATTACCTGCCGTCCTCATCTGGATTAGCATGGAAACATTTGATCCAACGTCCATCCGTCGGTCTGTTGGTCTGTCCATTCTTTTATTGGCCATCTATCCATTTGTTTATCCATTTATCCTTCCATCCAGTCTAACATTCATCCATCTATCCATCTTTACATCCATCATCTGTTTATCAATCCATCCTAACACCTGTTTGTCCACTGGTCTAACATCCATCCATCTTTTCATCAATCCATTTTATTGGCCTAACATCTGTCCATCCGTTTATCTAACGGGAAGTAGACGTTGCCAACTAGCATTGGCTACATATCCGGTTGTATCTTTCAATATTGTTGGCATTTGTTCAAAGGTTCAGAGTAACAGAGGTTTATATCATGGTGTTTTGGTCCATCTGCCAGAGCGTCTTTAATCGCCACCTGCAGGGCTGCAGACCTGGGATCAGAGTTCAGATCTTCCTTCCCGATCTCGTCTCTCTTCCACTCAATATTTTCTCTGCTCCTTTCTAATGGTTGGCTTTTCTCTCAACTCCCATGAAGTGAAGTTATCAGCAAAGTAAATAAATTTATGGTCCTTTGTGGAGCGTGCCATCATCCAAGGCGGGGGATAAAAAGAGGGCCAGAAACAGGAGGGGGATGGTCCGGCTCTCCTGGATTTCCCGTCTGCCACCCCTCTTTAGTTAATCCTCGCCCCCACCCATCATCGTATGATGTTTACTGAAATCACTGCAGTCGGCATTTAGAGGTGTGATGATGTGAAGAGGAGGGGGAAGGTCATCCAGGACATTGCCGTCTAGATCTCCCATAAATCAGTTTGGGATTTTAATCAACCGGTCTGAGTGGAGTAAACCAGGGGAGACCGGTTCCAGTCCCAAAGGGACGGCGTCCTGTTGGTTTTAGATGCTTCTCTGCTCCAACACAGCTGACTCAGATGGTCCAATTAAATCCTCAGCAGGTCATAATGTTCTGCTATTGAACCATCATTAGATTCAGGTGTGTTGAACCAGGGAAGGACTAAAACCTGCAGCATACCGGCCTAAACGACCCTGTTGAAGGACTCTGTGGGGTCAGGTGTTACTACGTCACGCCCATTTCTTTATTGTTGTTAAATCTCTAACATGTCCTCTAGATTCATTCAGAAATATCAGACTGAGTTCATTTGACTTGACTTGAGGTGAAAAATTTGACTTTGAATGAAACATTTAAGACTTGGAACAAAAGACTCCAAACATAAAGTGGATCTATTATGCAAAATTCACATTTCGCACATTTTTGTTCTTCCATTTGAGTTTCTATTGCTTCTAAAAAAAAAAACTCAAACGCTTAAAAAATAACCCTGCTGTTTTTTTGACAATAGGTTAATGTTTTTTGGTGTCTGGAAAACGAGCCATTTCAAAAACTTCCCAGTTGTTGAGTCGCACTGTGCAGTTACCTAGCAACCCCACTCAAGTCCAGCTTGTTACCTAGCAACATAAGCTGAGCTCCAGCACATTTGGTCAGCTGGTTTTATCCCTGTATGCTCTGTACAATGGCTGCTGGAAAAAGCAAGTGTTTTGTTGTTGATTTTGTGCATAAAATGTACCGGGCATGTTTTGTAAAACCCATAGTGGACCGATCCTAAACTGTTCAAGGAAGCATGATAGGTGACCTTTAACCTGGGATGAAGTATCTGTGATTTCACTTTGTGTTGGTAACAAAGACTCGTCTTGACTGGTGATAAAAGCCTCTGGACTGGGACTTGAGATGAAATCCTTGTTTCTTCTCTTAACATGAAAAATTCAAGAGTTGACTTGGGACCCAAGACTCCAGTCTTGACCTGGACGTTTAGAGATGACATCATCAGCCACCAGTACCAGTCAGGATGTTTTAAATGACCTAAAGCTTCACTGAAGTTACAAAATGATGTAAGCAAAGAAATCTGCGGCTGAGTCAGAACATTTAAGGGAATGAAGAAATATAAGAAGCTCAAAGGAGCTAGACGACTCAGATGATGTTGACTCATGTTACAAGAAAACTGGTTTGTCCTTTAAGTTTAGGAGCCGTTAAAGCTTGAAATGTTTTCTGTGTCAGAATGAAGCGGCTTACAATTAAACAAAATACTGAATATGACTGAAAAAGTAGAAAAAAGGGCCTTACAATAGAAACCTGGATGCTTGGATGGAAATGTAATTCAAACCACCAGCATTGATGAAGATTATTTCACAGTTCTGTTGGTTAATAACATTTCATCATGTCTAACCGGGCGGCTACACCTGCATTACAGCCAGCTGAGGCTTGCTTAACACCCACTGTACACTGCAAAAACACAAAATCTTACTAAGTATTTTAGTTTAGTTTCTAGTGCAAATAATAATACACTTATACTAAGTGTATTATTATTACGAAACTAACTTTCCAGCAAAAAAGTGCATGTTTTAAGTAAATAACTCTTTAATATTGGTGAAAAAGTGATTGGCAGATTATTTTACATAAAGCACAGGACAAATGTCTTGTTATAAGTGACATAATCTGTCAGTGAAACTAGAAGTTTTTCATCAATAATAAACTCTGAACAAGCTTTTATATCATGCAGAAAGTTACTTGTAATTTAGTTTTGTCTTATTTCAAGTGTACTAAGATATTTGCACTAGAAGCTAAACTAAAATACTTGGTAAGATTTTGTGTTTTTGCAGTGCAGCTCAGGTGGATCATGATGAAAAACAAACAGAGACATTTCAGAAAGTCGATCCCTTCTGGAACAAATACTTAAATTATTACAAGCATTAACAGAAATAAAACTGTAATGAGGAACTGATCTGCTTGCTTGTCATCCTGGAGTTGTGTTTTGGTCTTGGAAATGTCCCGTTCAGGTCGTACTAGTAGAACAGGACGAGGGAGAGGAGGCGTGTGTGAGCGCTGTCCTGAAGGGAAAGCTTCATCAGCTTCCTGAAACATCGCGCCGTCATGTTCGGCTGTCACGTGGGAGGCTGGCCGGCTAACTAAGACTCGTTTCCACTCTGCTGGAATGACGCAGACGTCCGGGTCTGCTCAGGTGAAACCTTTACTGCCGTGAATTCCTCCGAGTGAAAGGAGCGACGGCGGCCGGAAAAAACCTCTTCAGCGGTGACGCAGCAGAACGCAGTGAGAGTGAGACTGGAAGACATTCCTGGAATAATTTATAGGCTGGAGGGGGGAGAAAGGAAGTCAGGAATGTTTTAAAGAGACAGACACTGAACAGAGAAAACTGTTTCTGGGTGGATCCTTGGGCAAGAAAGTTTAATACATTGTAAAGATTTAAGTTTTCTAAGTGTTTCTGAGCCCACAATCCTTCTGCTTCTAGACTGAAAAACACTTCTTATCAAATGAAATAAATAAACGCCAGTGAAACTTACACTTATTCATCAATATTAAGGAATTTTGTGCTTAAAACATTCTCCTTTATCTTACAAAAAAGTTACTTGTAAGTTAGTTTTGTCTTTTTTAAAGTATACTTCATAGTCGCATTAGAAACTAGATAAAAATACTTGGTACAAAGTGTTTTTGCAGTGTAGATAAGTGGTGTCGCAGGCCACAAAACGTTGGTTTTTATTTATTAAAAAAAAGCAAAAAATCTAATTGTTTTTCCATTTGGTCAAACATAAACTAAATCCTCGATTCTTTTTAAAGTTTATGTGGCTTTATACCACCATCAGTCATCCAATTTCTGTAAAAATGGGGATATGTAAATGATTATAAAGCTAAAACGTAAAAATAATTTCCTTGGGAAAAATAATCTGTTTTAGATATTTTTCTTCTTCTTCTCATGATTGCAATGAAAAAGCTTCAGGAGATTAAATCATCATCCAGAACCAAACAGCCTCTCCTGTTTTCTCCAGCAGGTCTGGATGTTTTTACAGAAAGTTGTGAAAATCAGATCAGAGCACAGCCTGTCGCCCTGATTAGTTTTTTTAGTTTTTGTTAGTCTGCACATCATGTGTGAAAATCAGGTCAGTCTCTTGGCGAACGGCGTTCTTAAAGGTTTATTCAGCCGTGGTTTCAGTTCGTGTGAATTCGAGTGGCATCAGAGGGTTTCAGTGCTGGACGGTTTGAGTTTCAACTGCAAAATCAAATCTTTGTTCAAAAATGAAACTTAAAACTCTGCAGAAAAGCTGCAGAGGTGTCTGGAGTGTGTTACATGGAGCTAAAGTTTCTCTGCTGCTGTTTTAAACAAGCCGTGTTTCTGTAGATCCTGCTTCATGATTACTGTGCTGACAGAGAGAAAGGTGAGTGGCGGCGTTCACCTGTCTGTCCTCCCTCCATGCAGAAACCACACACACACACACACACACACACAGAGCCTCAGGTTCTGATAACGTCACGCTTGGTTCGGTGCCAGCTTGTGTTTTATGATCCAGCGAGTCATTAACATGTGACCCGGCTGTCAGCACTAATCCTCATTATTATCCTATCAAAAGCCTGTTATGATAAGGAATAAATCAATTCCTGATTCATAATGATTGACAGCAGTGGATTATTGTGTTTTCATGAGTTGTTGGTTGAGGAAAAGGCAGAAATGGATCAATTTACCACCTTGAAAACATAAATATGATTCTTCATTTACAAATGGTATAAATGTATATTTCCAGCAATAAAACACAAAATGTCTGATCATTTTTTGTTGCAGTTTTGGCCTCGATTTTATCTAACTTGTGTTTGTGGGTTACTGTGAGGCGTTTAGGTGTAATAGGAGCGTTCTGTGCTGTGTTCAGGTTGATGTTTGTCCTGGATTTATCTGGCTTGGTTTAAGTTTCCTCCTGCAGGGAGCAGAGATAAAAAAGGCCTTTTTTTAGGAAATGTCTCTGCAGGTATCGGATGAGTCGGGTCGAGCTCACGGTTCCCATCCGAACCACTCCGAGGATTCAGGAGTTTAAAGGTTGAGTTTAATTTTCTGTAAACTTTCTTTGTTTGTAAAAGTGAGACATCATCATTAAGACTGAATTGGATTTATTGTTTTCCATCCAAACTGCAGATCAGCAGTAAAAATAAAAAATTGATCCTAATGCAGCAAAAAGCTGCTGTTGGTGTAAAGTGATATTGTGCAAAGATTTACAGAGAATAATAACGTTAGAGGGAATATATTTTTAATCAGAAAAGCTTTTTTCTATTGTTTTCTGTGTCTGAATGTTGCTGCAGGCGTTCCCCTGAGTTTGTTGTGATTGCTCAACTCATCTCCTCGTAAATCCCATCAGTAGCTGGAAATAATTCCACCTCCGGTTGTAATTTAGCGTTTTTCCCTCGTGGTGTCTGACAGAAAACTGAGCAAGCAGAAGAAAGAGTGTTTTTATTATCCCAAAGCTTCAGTCTGCTGTTTCTCCTTCACCTGGCCGGTCCAGCAACAGCTCCGTACCTTTGAGCTAAACTTTTGTCCTGGATGTAACTGAACTCCGGCCTCCCAGAGCTGAACATTTGAAGAGCATTTCTCTGAAAGTGGGTCTGAGTTTTTGCATTTTCAAGCCCACTTCAACCTGAATGCGTCTCGGCTTTTAGAGTTGCTGTAGATCTGGAACCTGGTGATGATTAGTTTCACTTAAAGCTCACTTGACCCGGTTTCAGTCCACCAGCTGCTTTCTCTGATTCTCTCCCAGTTGTTCTGATATGAGAACAATTTCCTGTTCAGAACTGACATTGTTCTGTTTGAAGGCTGCAGCTTCATCCAGACGTGCATTTCCTTTCATTTTAGTAGAAGATGGATTTAGAAACATTCGCTGTGGGAACACAGAAAGATAACCGACACCGGCCCTTTAAGAAAGCCTGTGGCCTCTTTTCCCTTCCTCATATCTAATAATCGGGGTTTCCTCTCTACTTCTCTAGCATTTCGTTCTCGTCTGTCACTTCCTGCCTTTTTTTTTTTAAAGCTTCACTTGTCTATTTCTGGAAGTGAAAGTTCTGCGATGAGTCGATTTTCACTGGACATTTTACTGAAACCTCCTTAAAGACGTCAGTTTTTTGTCGTTTTAGTCATTAAATTATGTCTTTTGTATAGATTTACTTTTACTATTATCATTATTAGTTTAATAATTTATGATATTTTATTACTTTGTTTTATTTTGTTAGTGTTTCTACTTTATTTGACCCAAATCTTTATTAGAGGTGGAGATTGAAAATTATTTTGTGGTTCTATTGTATTTATGACAAAAGTGACAATAAAAACTATTTATTACTACTTTTATAGCTAACTTTATGGCTGTGTTGTCATTACACAGTAATTATAGCCAACATAATCGGCTATAATTATATAGCCAATATATAATTATATATCCACCAACACAATTTTTTATTATGTATTATTTTGGTTTATTGTTTTGTATTGATATAACTTTATTTCCTTTATCATTTATTTTAATTTAGGCTTTTTTAACTTTTTTTTTTGTTTGTTTCTGAAAAATCACAGAATCATTTCTAATTTCTAGTTAGTTTTTTCTATTTTAATTTCTGTTTTTTCCTAAACCATTCTTTATTCATTAACTTTTTTCATGCTATTTACATCTTCACCTTCCACTTTATTAATCTTTTTCCTTTGTAATTTTTCTGAATGCAGTAATGATGTAAGACTTTAGACGTTACCGGCTCTTTAAAATGTTCTTCCTGATTAATTTGAACTCGTGTTAAAATCTGTGCATCTCATTGAAGGAATAATTCGAATGGAATAATTAATTTTATTGATACATTTTTTGTGATTTAGTTTTAGCCTTTATGTAGCTCTCCAATTTTGGGTTTGGCCACTTTATTTTAGCTCAATCCCATAAACTTCTGTCTTTAGATCTCCTTAATTATTTGAAGTCGCATTGAGTAGAAAAGGTTCTGGTCCCAAGTTCTGCAGAACCCAGGAGTAAAAATCTGGATTATCCAGTGACTGACTGGTGTAATCTGTGGACTTTAAAGGCAGCTGATGTGTGAATGAAAGCTTTCCTGTGAGCGATGAGGTCACAGCAGGTGGTCAGCAGACAGAAGCTCCTCCTGACGTCGAGTCAGCAGCTGAGGAATCCACACACACACACACACACATCCATCCAGAAACTAACCTGAGGATGATGGATTGAGACGGTGTGTGTGTCAAGTGTCGTCCCAGTTGTCCCGACCTCCAGAGTCCAGTTGTCCTTTTTGAGTTGGGGGTTTCCCTGCAGCTCATTGAGGTCTCACACACACACACACACGCCTACACACACTTGACAGCCCAGCTGTTGGTGGCTTGAGGGTGTGACCGGGGTCTGCTGGCTGCATTCAGATCAGTATTTGCATGCTACCACTGACTGCTGACATTGCAGGGCGTGGACGTCCCCAGACATTCAGGCAGCAGATGCAGCCGTCCCTCTGGATCTGTGCAAAAGTCCCGGTGCAGGAAGTCATTTCCTTCCAGGAACTTCAAGTCCAAGTCTTTTTCTGCTCAGTTTAGTCTTTTAAATCTGATTTATTCAGGGAGAAAGTCATGAGGCTGTGTTATAAATGAATAAAACTAACTTTATTGAACTATTTCAATGTTAAATCCCTCACATCTGTAAATTTGAACCAGAGTGAAAATAATTTCAAATTAATCGAATAATAGTAATTAATTTAGTTATCTATTAATTGTTAACTGAAGTATACAGACTAAAAAAATCCCATTTGCTGTAAAACAACACACTCAGGACGATAATTAAGCCTAAACTATTCAAAAGATAAAATCATTTTTTCTGTAAATATGTTCATCCAGAACTCCTCAAAAAGCAGTTTTAGGTTCACCTGGTTCAAATGTGACAAATCTTTTATCTGATTAATCGTCAGAATAGTTGATTAATCGTCAGAACGATCAAGTAATTGTCTGAATAATTATTAGTTGCAGCCCTAGTTTGAAATGTTGGTTAAATGAGACAAATGTATCCGTCTGAACGTAAACCTCCAGCTGGATTCAGCGACATTAAAACAGGATAAAACCGATTCAGAGCCCTGAGAAAAGGGATTGAGTCTTAAAACGGCAGAGTTCACAGAGGGTCTTTGTCCATCTTAGCGGCTGGAAGTAGGCATCAGGTTGAACAGAGACGACTGAAGGGAACTTCCCAGCAGCTGATGAGTTCTGGTGTCCACTGGACCCGCCTCGGCTTCAGAGAATCTGAAAAATGATCAAAGATGGCCGAGCGTTTCCCAGATGAAGACGACTGTTGACCGCCTGTCGCAGCTGCCATCGATCCAGTTTCCCAAGCAGCCACATGAGCTCCGGCTGAATGAAGGAGAGGACAGATGGAAGAGCAGAAAATAAAGAAAGAAGTCTAATAAACACAGGGAATATGCTGCTGAAGCTCCTCCTGGGGTAGCAGTGGTTGGTCTTCAAAGTTTTATTCTATAAACATCTGGTTGATAAGAAGGCAAAATATTTAATTTACTTTCCTTCAAATTTTCTTTCCAAGCGGCTCCAAAGTGTTTCTGATCTGAGGTGCTGCAGCTTTTGCTCTGATTTTCACAGTGGAAGGACAAAGTGAAGGACAGCAGCAGATATCTTGTATCTAAAAGTCTTTTTCTTTAAAACATGGAGACCATTTCCAGTAAAAACCCAAGAGGTGAATCATCATTAAGCAGATTTAGACTTTGCTTTGAAACTATTGTGTAATTTTTGATACAAATATTTCTCTAAAACAAAAATAAAGCTAAATCCAGCAGTAGCAAAGTTAGTTGTTCTAGTTCATCAGCATCTTAATCAGATTCTTCTAGATAAAATATCTGCAACTACTGATGTTTTTAGTTAATCGATTCATTTGATTTTTTAAAAATAAACAATCAACAGATTTTTCAGTTATTGTTTAGAAATGCCCTGAACGATCCGGTCTGGTTCTGGTTCTTCATAAATGTCAGATTTTGCTGAGGTGGAAACTGAGGATGACTCGTCAGAGCGAGGTGTTGGCGGGTCGGGAGGTGAAACGGCTCTTCCTCTGATCCCTGCAAGCGATCGGTGATCCACTAACCAAACAAAGGAGCGTTTATACGGCCGGGCCCGGCGCTGTCACGAGAGACGAGCTGGATAAATAAATCAGGTGGTGAGGATCATTTTTAGAGCCCGAGTCAAACAGAACCACTCTGTGTAGCTGCATGTAGGTCCTCAGTGATCCAGATGGGATCAGATCAGCTTCTTTCAATGCGTTTCTGACAGAATAATTACATTAAATACGGTTTTATCTCTGGGTTACTGTGAGAATGAGGCTAATCTATTTGTGCTGTATTAACACGTTAAAGGTTCCCATGTGAACTTCCTGTTCCACTCCAACCTGTAGAGGAAAGTTCAGAAAACAACCTTTTGTTGATTCATTAACCTCACAGCCACTAGCGGAACAAGTCAGAGTCGGGCCGGGGGCCCGGGGCCCGGGGCTAATGACCGAGCCCTTATACCCAAATAATAAAACTCATGATAACTTAACTTTACAACGTAGACATGCAGCAGCGGATCTTACAATTTTCACCACCACAGAGATGTCATTCTGAAATCCATCTGACATGAAGTACAACAAACTAAGAGAACAACAGAAACATCAGGCTGCTGGTCACTAATGATGAAACAACACAAATTCAAATCAGTTCAGAACCGTGGATGGGTTCGGATCATTTTGACACTTTATCAATTTCAACTCAGAGCCTGCAGCAGCTAGCAACTGCTGAAGCTGGGTGTATTGTTGACTCGTTGAGCCGAGCACGCAGCAGCGTTGAAGCGGGTACGCAGAGGCATGCGCAGTGTGTCGCAGCGCCTCGTGCTCCTCTGGATGTTTGTAACTCGGCGCGGATCGCGTGCGCCGGCGTCCACACAAACTGGACGATCTGAAAGATGCTCTTCCAGGCGGCTCCAATGTAAAGCTCCACTCATGTTAACTTAGTCCGTAGAAATGCTGTAGATAGTTTGCCATCTGCTGCCAAGTGACTGATGATGGCGACGGTAGACGGCTGGTGACAAGCTTTACCCAGAATACACTTGGAGACAATATGGAGGATCCACTTGTAATTTTGTGTGTCATAAAGTTAAATGTAAGAGTGAAAATAAAGCCAGTCATTTAGCACAACATTTTATTCTATATTTTACACCCACTATGTCTCTAAAATCAGTCGGTCTGGTAAAGTTTTTAGCCACCATGAATCAACAATGACTGGGGCACAATGCCATATAAGCTTACGAACATAATACCCAACATCAGACGTGATAAAGGGTTGGATCTCTAAAGTCAATATTCTGTAGATGAAAATTTTTGATTCATTTTCTATAAATGTTCAATTTTACAGCTTAAACAGAGGTGAATACAATTTTTTAAATTGCTTAAAATTTAAGATTAAAGGAACTTCTTTTTCTTTTTAAGTGTAAAGAATAATCTAAATTGCTTGATTATGCATATTGGCAAATAATAGCAAAAACATCAGTCGCCGAAATCGAGTTCAGGAAATTGAGCTAAGCAGATATGCACTGCAAAAATCTGCTTTGCAGGAAGTGCATATTTTTAACAGGAAGTGGGGCCCCAAATTGGATTCTACCCAAGGCCTCAGATATATTTGGACCAGTCCTGGTCATTATGCGAATAATTCATGAGCCGTGACTTCATGTGAAGTCGATTGTAAAATGAATTTTTTTTTTCGTCAAGAAAATATATTGAAAACTAGAAATTTTGAAAGAAAAGCAACTGCACTTGTGCTTTTTAAATTTAATTTACTACACAGTATTTCCATATTTACTCATTCATCTCTGAATGAACAGAGAATTAAAAGACGGAACTAGAGAATCAGTGGCTTTATCCAAACGTACGGGTCTGAACAGAGAAGAATGAAAAGACCAGGTGAAGCAAAGGAGATGAAAGTGAGCAGAGGGAATGTAAAGATTAACGTTTGACAATAAAGCAGGAAAGAAACCTGAATGCTGGGAAAGTGATCTTAATCCCATCATTTCAGGAAAAAACAAAATGTTTAACAGCAGATTGGATCATATCACTGCTGCACCTGCAGACAATAGTGCAGAATGTTCTGATGTTTATGTAGATAAATGAAAATACTCAGAAAAATAATAGACTACCCACTCAGACAAGATCTGAGGCTAAAAGGAGCTGCAGAGATTTCTGACAGGCCTGAACAAGAATCCTGCTTCAGGTCAGGAGTTCTTCATGTTCCCTAAACTCTTTCAGAATCGGGTCGGTCTTCTGTATTTTACATTCTTCTCTGAATAAAGAGAGATTTGTCCTGAGATGTAGGAAAATTACTGTGTAAATAGGCAAAACAAAGCAGTTTGATTTGGTTGTCAGATGAAAGACTCAGAACTTGAATTGGTCAGAAAATGTTGTCTGTTTTCTGACTGGTTTGATTGGGAACCACAGTTGCAACATTTGTTACATGTTCAGCTGGTGATACTCTCGTTCTCATTGGACTGTTTCAAACTAACCAAACTCTTTCAAAAAACTGTTCCCCCAATTCGCCTGTGGGGGCGCTGCACCAAGAACCACTGAATAGAAAACCTCAGAAGACACTGAGCTAACTTCTTTCTTGAAGAAATGTAAACAAAATTGGAGTGGCGCCAGATTTTGGTGTTTGGGGTTTTTTTGTTGGTAAAAGAACACAAACCATTTCTCCTGCTAGCGCTAGGCTAGCACGTTTGTTATGGTAACTCTTACCCAGAATGCCCTCTGCTGTAGTTTGTGTCCTTTAGGAGCAGTCTCTGGTCCGCTTGACATTCACATATGAATTTGAAATGCACCAGAGTTCACTTGTAGCATGTAGCGCTGTAGCATTACAAAGACAACATATCTTTGTAAAGTATCTTTTCTTTATTGTATTTAAAAATATGGACGGTTGATGCTGTTCCTTATAGTATGGCAAATTTTTTTGAGAGAAGCAGTAGATCATATAAAATTTTTTGTTTATATCAACATGTTAATTTTCAACCTTAAATGAATGAAACAAAAATAAATCTAACCTGTCTGTTTCTTCTGTTTTTATTTCATGTTGCTGCTGCTGCTCCGTTTCCTCTTGTCTTCCTCCAACAAAGGTAAACACATCAGTTTCTCTTTTCTCTTCATCTGCTGCTTTCTTTTTAAATTTCCAGTTGTTTTTGTGTGATTGTTTGGGATTTCTGGAGGAATTTCCCTTGTCTTGTGAAGCGTCTCGTTGGAGAAACGTGAGACTTCTCATGTTTACTGATTATCGGTTTGATATTTCCTGCCAACACCCTGGACCCCCGGGTCGCCGGGGCTCTGGCCCCTCTTTAATCCAGAGGATCTGCTGTAAGAAGTGGGGAAAACACGCGCCGCTGTCCCGTTGCTATAGTTACAGCCACAGGAAAAGCGTGTTTTGGGTTTGTGTGAGTGCTTGCCTTTGATGAAGCGGGCTGCTGTTGACGGGCTGTTAGAAAGAGGAGATCCGGCGGGGGGGCGTTCAGGACGGCTGAGGAGTTTTCAGCTTTACTGGGTTGGAAATTTCCAAAGGGAAGCCAAACGTCGAGCGGAACGAATCGGGTTTAAATACCGCCAGCAGGACGGAGGAGTTTTCAAGTGTCTAGTTTTATATCTGATGGAAAGAGTTAGATTTTGGAGTTTCGGTTCTCAGATTATCTGAGACATGACTCAAAATCTGCCTCTGAAAAAAATTGATCAAGAGCTTGGAAACGTTGTTCATGTCTAGCATCTTAAAGATGAGTTTTGTTTACAAAAATGAATTCATTAAATCAGTAATTTTCTCTAAGACTTGTACCAATCTGAGAGTTTCTCAGAAAGTTGTCTCATAATCTCTAGGCCTATTTAAATAAGCAATAAATAAATTAACTATGATAAATCAAAATGAGCACAATAATTTCTATTTGCATTATTTATCTTTTTTTTCTTTTACCAAAATCTGGATGATAAAAGTCTTCAGTGTTGTGTTTTGGTCTCAACTGGCTCTTTTTTGAAGTTGCCATGGTATTCAGTCTCCCTGGCAACCAACTGCTGAACTAGCTAAAAGGTTTGGCACATGAAGCTAACATTAAAAGCTGCTTCTCCCAACAAAAAAGCGGCGTCTGCAAGTTAATTGAAGTAATTCTTAAATTAATTTCTAAATAGTTTTCTCTCATAACCTTTGTAAATAGACTCTGCATAAAGAGCAGATTCATGGTGTTCATGCACACATGCAAGTATTTTCAGCTCATCATATGCAAAGATATGTTCTGCTGCTTCATTTTACTAAATGTTGACTCATGCATGATTTGTATTCTTCTTATTGGATCACTGAACTCCCAAGATGCAATGCATGCTTTCGTTCCAGCGCAATGAGACACAATGAGCAACTAGGAGATAGTTAGTTATTATCCAACTGAAATGGTTCTTTCCCTAATGCATGCACAGACATAGAGTTCATAAAAATAGAAATAAATTTGATATTTTTTATTGTTAGAAAAGTTTGAGAGTCGTCACAAAGCACAAACAGATAAAACTGAATTATTGGAGTGTAAAAGATTTAACTCCCAAAGGAGGAAAAAATGGTTTCTTTATGTTTTATGGAGACACTTAGAGTCACATTAATTTCTTTATTTTGGGAAATACCCGTTGTTTTTTTAGATTCTGAAGGACAAATAAAGAAATATGTGGAGGCTGCGAATTAACCTTGTGGCAACACAAAATATGTCTGCAAGTGAAAGCTTTATGCAGGTTATCCCTTCTGAGACGTTTCAGCTCTGAAACTTATGCACGTGTTGCAGTCGCATCGCAAGATGTTCAAACCAAACTCATGTATAATACTTCCCTTTTTTTAAAGCCAAATGAAAACTGAAAGGATTTTGAACTTCCTTGACTGACATGTGTGAGAAAAAACTGAATCATTCCATTTTTTCCAGGAACCAGCAGCTGTTTCTAGAGCTGGCTGCTGTTTTACATTTTCATTTGCATCATAAGGATCTGTGTGAGTCGGATGTTTCTGCATTTATCATAACGGGCTCATTTTTCTGAAAGAAAGTATTTATTGTCACACACAAGATAACTTATGAACTTGTTGTTTAGTTCATTGAAGTTATGATTCACTGAGCTGATATTTTATCATAATAAAGATGATTCATTCATTTCCTGCTGGTTGTGTAAAACCAGCCTCCCTCAGTTTGTTTCCTCAGCGAGACGAAGAACATCCAGGTTACTGATTTAAAATGTATTTGATCAGCTGCTAAATGTAAAACAGGATTACATTTAAAACAGGCTTTAAACCTTCAAAATAAAAATTACAAAAACCATCTAAAGCTAAGCAGAGTAAGACTTCAATACAGTCAAAAGGTTGACCTGTGAAGCTGCTATTATGAAAAAGTTAACAGTAAAATAAGACTTTAATAGACTTTTTTTCCTCCAATTGACATTTAAATTTTGAGTGAATTTTTTAAAATATTTGGTTTCCTCTGGTAAGGCACTGGCCCATCAGTGGACACTGCTTCAGGAAACCGTTTCCATTTCCACTAATGCTTTCAGGGAAAGCTAACGTAAAAGCTTATTTTAAATTTTGTCATTTTCATCAACCGTTTCTAATGCTTTTCATCTAAATAAGCATAAAAACCATTTTGTGATGAAAGGAAAAGCTGCTGAGTGAGCAGAAAAGGCTGTCGAGGTTTCAGTTTTCTCTGTTTGAGCCATTTTTTCACACAAGATGTAAAAACTATTTCTGGTACACTGTTGCACATCTGGGCTCCTTTAAATGAGAAACATGATGTTGTGCATCTCACTGAATTACTGTGTTAACAGCTCGCCTTGTTGTGATTCCTGCTGTGAGCGGCTTTGAAACCATCTGACTAACAGTCTCTGGAACAAGGTTAACACTTTTGAGCGTCAATTTTATAGAAGACAAATTAATAAAACGGTCAAAGTTTAAGAGGTCTTACCTTTTCTGGGTTTTACAATGATGGCACATCATTGGCTTTTGATCTAAAATGTAAAATTCTTGATTTATGACATTATCTCCTTAATGCTTACGCAGTAAGAAAAGTTTGATGAAATGAAGAATCCATGTACATAGAAACAGGATCTCATCAAGGGAAAGCTGGCTGGATAAAATGTTACTGTTTTAAAAACTTTTCTCTTGAGCCTCAAATATTTGACATCACCTATTTTTGGATTTCTTTAACATTTAACACCCTAGAGGCACTAACTTTTCGCTTGATGGGGAAACATTGAGACAGTTTTGGTCAAATCCAAAGATAGAAATTATTTGCCGGTTCAATACTTCTGCAACCTGAGCTGCTTTTCCAGATATTCATCCCTTCTATGCTGACACATCTCAAGTGTTTGTAGCAGAAAACGATTAACTTTCAGGTCATTCATGAACAAAGAAGCAGTTGTCCCAAGACGGATCCTTGTGGAACACCCATTTTAAAGCCTTGACATGTTTTCATGCTGTAAACTTATGAAGTTTATGTAAATTTCATAAGTTTTTCTGCTTTGTGCAGAAAAGCTGAAGTTGCATTTCTTTGATTTCCACCTCTCCTGTTTGAGGTGAAGGAAGCGTTTTACTGTTATTGATGCAGGTCGTCATGGCGATTATCCTCGCTGCTCATGCTCCGTGTATTTGCTGCTGTCACTTAGAGAAAAGCAGGTAAATATTAGTCCTGCGGTGTTTGCTTTCTCGTAGGGGAGAATAAAAGGAAGACGCAGCTGATAAGACGGAGGGAGTGTCTCTGTAAATACTTCACCTGATCAATACTTCACCTGATCAATGAATATATTCTGGATGTTGTTGCTGAAGGTGAAGAGCGCATTATGTTCTGGTGTTTCCATTTAATATGACATAAATCCAATGGACTTTTGGAAGAAAAACTGGCCCACAGCATCACAGATCTTCTACTTTACTTAATACTGGACCTGAGCTGCTGTTTTTTTTATATATATTAACCCTTTTCTGCAGAAATATCTGACTGTTTTTAGCTGAAAAGATCAACCAAAGCCCCCAGTTTTTCAGTTTTCTTACCTGTTATTCCCTCCTCACCATGTGCAACAGAAACATAACCCTCTGTTTGGTCTAGCTTCTGTTTTAAAGTGACAGCATCATCAAAATTGGACTTTTTTAAGCTTTACATCGTGTTATCATCAAAAACATTCCTGAAGAGTTGCTTTGATTCTTTCATGCATGTTTAAGAAATCCTTTAATCTCCATGGTAACCATTTAGCTGTAAAGCCAGGGGACGTAGCTTCGCCCTTGAGACGCAGCTCCTCCCCCACTCGGCTCCTTCAGACTAGCCAGCAACAATTAGCAAACACCTGGTGGAACTGCCTAGCCAATTATAGGAGCTACTTTTCAGATAAATGTTTGTAAAAATGTTGTTAAAAGGCTAATTGAGGAGCCATGTTGTTATGATTTCCTGAAGGCGGAGTTTCAGAAAGAGGAGGAGCTTCTTAAAGAGACATAGACCCAATTTCAAGGTATCAAATTACAAAGTCAAATTGCTTCTTGTCGTGTTTGATATATACAGCATTTTTTCTAACCCCTGAACACAGTTACTTGGTTGTGCTATAAAATGATACTATGTGCCTGGAATGTACGTAATACTGTCCATTTAATACCATTTATTCTTTACTGTAAGCTTCTTTTTCTGGCAGAAGAAAACCAAAAACCAGACCTACCACTGGCTTTTATTTCCAGTTATCCTGGCTGTATTCAGATTATTGAATATAAGACACAATATAAAAATGACTTGTGATGGAGTCACTGAATAAAAGAAGAACTTTCCAGTACATTTGGCCAGTCTTCACGTTGACATCAGTAAATATCAGAGACAGCTTTCATTGAAGCAGTCAGTCCTGTTGGGAGATGCGGGCTAATGTAAAACAGAAACTCTGAACCAGAACCAGTGCCAAACACTTTGTCTATCATATCTTTAAAGAACCAAGCAGCCCAGCTGAGCGCTGAGTCGTAAAAACACGACTTGCTTCTTCCGCGTTTCCGCCTCTCAGTCATCTGTGTGACCGGCGAGGAAACACATGGTTCTGGCTGCCGCGGTGACATCACCCGCCTCTGTGGTCAAAGTCCAGTTCCTCTATCCGGCTTAGAGCCGCTAACACTCGACCACATTCACAGCCACCTTAACCCCGGACACACACAGCCGCACGGAGACGAGCCAGCAAAACCCGCAGAAGAAGAAGAAGAAGAAGTAGCAGATGAGGAGCAGGAGGTGAGGGATTATCTCTGGTTAGAGATGGTTCCTGTTTGATGAGACCACTAAGCTGAACGAAGACCCTCCCTCTTCCTCACCGCCTCCCTGGACAAACACCCGACTCGCCTGGATGTTTACGCCATGAGCTCGTCGGCTGCTTACAAGCAGTACCTCCAGGACCTGGAGGAGAAGAGAGGTCGGTGTGGCTTTCAGTTTTTCTCCCTGCTGCTGCTGATAAAAATATCAACAGAGATGTTTTACAGCTCAGAGGTGATCCTGGAGTCATAACGCTGCATATGAGCAGGTTCTTATCTCTGGCCGGGAGGTTTAGGTGTGATATCAGCTGGGTGTCATTATGCATGTGTGGGTGTTCAGCAGGGCTGTGTGCTCGGCTCTGAATGACTCAGACCTGCTCTCATTGTCAACCAGATGATGTTTTCACACATTTAATGTATGTTTTTATTCTCCTCTATATATCAGGATTTTACTAAGCAAACATCGTTTTTAACAGACTTTCCTGCTTCAGGTGGTGAAGCTGGTGAAGACACACAACAAAATACAAAATTGGAGAAATTCAAGTGTAAGGCAGTCGGGATAAAGAATAGTCTAAAAATAAAAAACTAAATTAAGAATAACATGCTGTACAGTAAGGGCAGAATTACAGCACAAAATACTTTGAAGTTAACAAAAATATTGCATATTTAATCATTAAAATACAACACAGTGTGTCTGCACATCCTTAAAGTTTTAAATCAATGTACCTAAAATTAAGTCTTTAAAATTTTAAAAAGTAAGTTGTTGTTTAATACGTTAATCACATGTTTTAAATTTTGTTAGTTTGTAAATATATATTTTTCCCGTTGGGACGTTTTGTCAGGCTAAACTTTTAGTCACACTCAGACATTTTCATTATGTTTTATAAAATAAATATTTTAATTACCACAGTGGCCCGTCTCTCTTCATTAACCCACTTCTATATTTGTACGGTTTATTTGGTAAAATATGTGCAGAACCAGAACATTAGGCAACAGGAATTCAGCTTTTGTTAAAACAGCCATGTTTTCTACTCAAAAATCAAAACGTCGTAAGACGGGCACTTTTTTTGTGTGTGTGAATTTTGTCCCCTTTGGCTTTCCGTATGTCCATCAGTCTCTCTACACTTCTGCTGAAGACCAACAGGAATCTGAAACCAAGCAGGCAGGCCATTGAACTCTTATTTCCCATCAGTAAAAGCTGTTCTTGCATTGCTTTAGCGTGGAGTGCATTATAAAATATTAAAATTCTTGTTTTTTGTTGTTTTTTTTGTCAAACTTTCCTAGAAGTAAAAACGTGCACACCCTGTTCTCCATTGCGACTGAATCATTTTTCCTCTGATGCATCCACCTCACTGGTTTCTTATGAATACTTATTGGGAAGGAATGTGAGCTGACCACTGCCTGTTGGCTGTTGGGTAAAATGCATGCAAAACTAGAATACTAGCTAACTGGAATGCAGCTTTCTTTTTAAATTTTTTGTGAGGCATGTGAATTTTGTCCCCGTTGGCTTTCCGTATATCCATCAATCTCTACATTTCTGCTGAAGACCAACAGGAACTTAAAACTATTTGAAACTCCTTAATAAAACCAAGCAGGCAGGTTATTAAGATCCTGTTTCCCATCAGTACAAGATGTTCTTGCATTGCTTTGGTGTGGAGCGTATTAGCTGTGATCTTTGTCTTCTCTTTTTATTGTTGTTGTACTTTCATAAAAGTGGATAAAAGCATGTGCAGAGCCTAGACAGAGGACAAATATCTCCTTTAGAATTTATTTTTCTGTTATTGTGATGACGCCTCGTTGTGAGCTCCAACCTCCTCATTAGTTTATGATGTTGCTAACTGTTTGTAGCTTCACTAGCTGAGGTGTCGAGATGCTTCCTACCTCTTGTTTTCCGTCCTTTGTCTCCAATGTCTGATCGGATGCATCGGTGGAGCAGACGGCAGACGTGTCAGATGATGATCAGAAAGGAGAGCAGCGTGTTGAAGCGCCAGGTGACGAGGCGGGGAACGAAGGAACGGTTGGTCAGCCGAGCGTTCAGACGCACGGTGTCTCTTACAGGAGTCCAGTTCCTGCTGAAATATTCATCTTCCTGATACTTTGGACTTCTGCTTAAAAAGCAACAGCAGGCCTGCAACTAACAGTTGTTTTAGTAATCGATTAAAGATTGGCAAATTTTATAGATTTTTCATTTTAGCATTTTTATACAATATTAGAAATATTATTAATTAACAGATGCAAATAAATAAATAATTGAATCGCAAAAGGTGCTTACTTGGATTTTTTTTTTTTTTTTACTCAATCTGAACCAGGTGATTCAGTAAATTATCTGGTTTACTGAACCAGTGGCAATTTTTTGACCCAGAAAATGACCACTTTCTGGGTCAAATAGACTTATTTTATTTATTTCAAACAAGTTTTTAAAAACAAGAAAACAGGTAATCAGTAGGAGAAAAAATATGCATACATAACCAAGAACAAAAGAATGATCTTTTCTTTTTAAAAACAAATAGGAAGAAGTGAACATTTATGTAATCCTAATCCTTATCTCAATTTAATGAAATATATTACTGACTCAATTATCAGGAATTTACAAAGTTTTAGTTCTTAAATACAGCTCTGACTGCTGTTCTTTCAACAAATGTCCTTTTTTTTTATCTGTAGACTCCATTTAAAGATTAACTGATTACTAATTTAATTGATGATTAATCCGACTAATCGTTTCAGCCCTACAGCTCAATAAATGTTTGAGTCTCCATCATTCTCCTGCCTGTACTGCAGTTTTTGCAGACAGAAACTTTCTTTTAATCACCTTCTTTTTGGATGCAAATGAGCATCAAATAAAGAAGCGTTGCAGCTTAACGGCTGAATCCTCCTTTTTTCTCCTCCTGTAAACGTGTCTGAAGCGAACCTCCACTTGTCGGTCGTTCATCCGGGGGCACACCTGCTGCTACTTGTGGTTTGGTGATATTATGTGTCTCGGCTGCCGAACCCCCAGCAGCTGCTCGGTCTGAGGTCTCACAGCGACGCATGTCAGCCTCGGTTTGAATCACATCCAATCTCCTTTAACCCCTGAAACTACTCGAGGTTAAACTCCTTAAGCACTTTAAAAGCCAGCCGAGACTCCGAGGTGTAACTAAGTTATCCAGCTTTAGATACTGTCTGCAGATCAAACATAGAAACTATTCAGTCATTTACAGTTTTTTTTTAAGTTTTTGGTTGTCTGTTTATCTGCTTTATTAGCCCAGTGAATGCAGAAGAAGAAGCTGGTTCTGATTGAGATGTTTGGTGGTAATCTGGGGAAGTTAGTTCTGAAACACCATGCAGGCCCAGTTTGATCTTCAGGTTCAGTTCCACTGGACTTTCTGTCTCAGATGTTATCTGGTCCATCAGCAGGGTTACGTTTTCAAGTTCATCAACCCAAGAGCAAACTTTGGTTCATTTTGGGTTCAAAACATTCAAAATGACCTGAATCATTTACTGATGACAGCTGGAACAAGGATTCTGCTTTTGTTACGCTGCAGTTTGAAGGCGACCTGATCTGTGGTCTATACAAAACATGTTCTTTAAGTTTTTACAAAAATCAGACGAAGAAATTTTAGTCTGCTCAGTTTTGCCTTTTTTGAGCTGCTTGTCACTTTAAATCCAAATAAACAGCAAGTTTTTTTCTGGATTGTAAATCAACAACAAAACTCTTGTCTTTTCCAGCAGCCATTGTACTGCTGGAAAACAAGTAATCAGTAGGCTGACCAAACGGTGCTCAGCTTGGGTTGCTAGGCAACAAGCATTTCTATTTATTTTGACTTTAGTTCAGATCAACACAGAAGGAATGATAGGAAATCAACACCAGTTTTTCTAAAATATTTTCTGTCATTTGAAATTATTTTTTTAGGAAAATTGACTAGAATATGATTCGGTACAATCCAATTCCTAGTTTACAGCTTTTATTTATTTCATCTTTGAATTTTGTTCAACTCACAGGCGCAATTGTGGAAATTAAAGCCATTTTTTACAAAATATTTTCTGTTGGATTCGGTATAATAAACAGTTTTAATTTAAGTGAATTACTGCAATAATTTCTAAAATGTTAAACTTTAATTGATGTTTGCAAGCCGTGAAAACTCTCAGAAGACTTGGAGCATTTAATTTTGCATAAAAGCTTGACATAATGTTGTGTTTATATTTAATAATACATGCACTGCTAAACATTGCACAATTATTAATGTAACGGATGTGGAGATGCAGCCTGATGGAAAAAGGGGAAAGCTTTATTATTCTTGACTAAGCAGCTATAGTGAACTTATTTCCCAATAAATCTGTTTCTGAAAATATTTAGTTAAATAAACACATTAAAACACCTTTTCTGGTTGATTTGTTATCAGAAACATAATTTAGCAGACTGGAGACGTCGCTGCTTGTACTTAATGTTTTCTGGTGAACCTGCTTCAATCTCTCAGCAGTTTCAGGTTAACTGGTTGTTTAAATGTGTGTGAATAAAAGCGAGTCCCGTCCGCCTCATCCTGAAGTCAGAGCCGACCAAACGCTCCTCGGCTTTTGTTAAGGCGCTCTTTGTTTCAGCAGTAAGCCGCCATGTGTGGCTCCGTTTCCAATAATCCAGTCATATGAACGGATTTTGACTTTAGTGTAAACTACAGCCTGAACTCCATTGTTGCCTCAGCTGTCATGGGTTTGAGTTGTGACTGGGATTAACTCATAAAGAAGTGGATTATTAATAAATAGATTAATTTATGGCTCTGACTGGAGGCAGAAACAGGTTTAAAACGAGCCGGCGTGGTGATCTAAGGCAGCAGATCATGAACGGTATCGTCTTGTTTGGGTCAAAGTGGGTCTAAAGACATCATCCACTCTGAAATGTAATCGCCATAAATGATTTATAACCTGCATTATCCTGTAGAATTCAACTGAAAATAATAAGAGGAAAAATAATGAGTTTGAATAAGTGTCACTAGTTACATTGAGCCTGATTAACCAGAATTTCTTTTATTTTTGTTGCTCATTTTACAAATTGTGATTAAAGCCCCAGTTTGCAGAAGGTTCTTACTTTGTAAAGGCTTCATTCCTTCAGCGTTAATTAAGGTGAGAATCTTATTCTACCGCACAATTCGATTAAAAATCAGTTTTTGATTCAAGCTGATGATTTGTACTGATTTCTTCTCTAAAATATTCCAGAAAATTTTAAGCTTTTTAAACGAAGAAATGTCTTTTTTTTCTAGAACATTTTTGACTTTAAAACTCACTAATTTCATCCTCAAGTTTCTAAGACCAATCTAAAAATTTCTAAGGTTTTTTATAGCAACTTTTCAATTTTTGAAACACAGATACTTCTCTCTTTCTTTCTCAAATTTTCTGAAATAATCTAAAAATGTGAGTTTTCTTGCTGATTCTCAACTTTACAAACTCAGAAATGTCATTGTTTTTCAGAGAATTTGTGAGATTTATCTCAGTTTCTGAGTTTTTTGGTGAACATTTATAGTTTTTTTCCTTTATGTTGGGACACTACAGAGGATAAAGTCTTAGTTTAAGGCGGTGAATGTTGCATCCCATTCCTCACACTGTAGCTCCTGTTAGCAATAGCAAAACCAGGTTGTTTGCAGCCCCTGAATTTGGACAAAGTCTTTAAACACAATGCTTAAATTTAATAACTGATATTTTATGACAGATGATCAGATTACAGCGTCTCCACTCCCAGGTGAAAGCTCCTGTGTCACACTGACTTCATTTAAACCTTATGTTTGTCCAGCAGCAGCTCATCATTTCATTGTTTTCATGCAGACCTTCAGCTTTAATGAATCGTATTCCTGCTGCTCACTCAGCTGTGAAGCAGAACCTTTTCTCTGCCTGACGACCCCGGAGGTCAAACCCAACTTAAACAGTCACTCTTCTTTTTCTGCTGCTCCTAAGCTGGTCTCATATTAACGTGGAAACAAACAGCCGTCCAGACGTTTACGTAACCTGATCAAGGAGCTTTGAAGTTCACACGGGCAATGCGTCTGCTCGCCGTCCAGCCGGCCCACACTGTGCTTCTGTAGGAAAAGCCTATCAGAACCGCCTGGATCAACACTTTTCACTCTCAGCATCTGGTGAAAATGTTTAGTTTTTTTTGTTCTGGTGTAAGAATCATTGCAGAGCAACATCTATTGTGCAACTCAACAAACTAATAATTAACAGGACTTCAGTGCTTCAAGTTTTGGTTGATTTTTACTCATTTCTGATTTTTAAACGTGTATTTTTTCCAAATTACTTTTAAAACATCTGCAGAAAGACGCCGTCTGCATCTGAAAACAAACTGAATCTGATTGAGGAAAGTTTGCAGCCATTCGTAGATTTAATTTGACTTCAGATGCTTGTTGCTGACTGAAGGGGCTTTTGGCTGCAGACAAGTTGAGGCTGGACGTGTATTTGTTGTGTTTGTGTTCATAGAGAGGCGGCCGACCCAAACACGATGCTGAGTAACGGTTCTAATTATATTTACACAACAAACCCAGCAGACATGTTCTGCAGATTCTGACTAGCAGGATCTAACGAAACGGGACGAGTTCATTGAGACGGAGACAAACACATTCAGTAGCAGTGAGAAATGGAAAAGACCAGGTTATAACGCTTTATGTTGTTGTAGATTTTAATGTAATTATGTCAAAGGATCACAGTTTAAATAAAAATCATTAAAATTTATTATAGAAGTCAACCATGACACTCCAAAGCACAACAATTGATCAGAACTATTTTATGTTTCACTGCTTGTGAAGTGATTATGTTTTGGTTTTTCTAAACAAATGGATGCGATTAGAGACGATATCTGTGGTTATGTTTGTTTATTCTCCTGGATAAGATGAAAGGTGTAAATACAGACATTTCACATCATTAATTCCACCAGATTTTTTTCCTCCACTTAATGATTCTGTTCATCATGACCCCGATGACCTGCTCATAATTAGCTTCTGTTTTTGCTGGATTATTGGAGATGTCGTCATAAAAACCAGCAGCTGATCTTCCTCCACATGTTGGAGAGGAACCTGGCGTTGGGTCAACAGCGTCTCCAGATTCTGCTCACCCTGCCGCGCTTTTTCACTCCAGATGTGTTCGCTGTGATAAGCGTCTGTTTGGGTTTATCAGCGCCGGGCCGGTCGGGTGTGGCCCCGCTGTTGGCTGACATTAACGACCCTGCTGAGCCCCTGGCGGCTCCGTCGGAGCGCTAGCGCCTCCTATTGTTGGCTGAAGTGTTGGTGTGAGAGGCTTTGGAAACATTTTATTGTTATTTTTGGAAACATTTGCACACATGTTGGGCTTGAATGCGCTGCTCTGACGGCTGTAATCACGCTGTCTGCGTGGTGGGAAGTGTGCAGGGCGAGGAAAGAGAGTGGGAAATGTTTTGGACATTTCAGTCCCATCCTCCTGCAAGCAGCTGGTAAAATAAGGAAAACCAGCCTCCAACTAGTAGACTCTCTTTTAACAGTTGTAGTTATCAAACTAGACGACGCGGCTTAAAAATAAAATTCTCAAACTTTTCCACTTTTTTCTCCTAATATTATGACTTTATTCTGGTAATATTAAGACTTTATTCTCATTATTTAGACTTTATTGTCCTAAGACTTTATTCTCATATTACTACGACTGTATTCTTGTAATATGATGATAAAAAATTGTAGCCTAACTGTAATATTTTGTTGTAGATTTCAAAGTCCAAATAAATAGATGCTGTAAGACACAAAACAAAGTTAACAATCCTGACAGTCTGAATGTTAACCAACTCACTGCTGAATTTATTAACTCTATATCAAGTTTTATGTTTTGGGACGTAAAAGGGAAGCGACTCCATTTTAGACATAATTGGCCAGCACGTCCTCCAGCGCCCCCTGGTGGCTGGAGGAATGAAGGGGTTACAGACTTGGTGAAGTTGATTAGATATCTGCGGATAACTTATTTATTTTTTCCTCGTCTTGTGCCTCGTGCGTTCCCTGAGGAAGCTTTGATTTCTTAGTTTTTCCACGGCTGAAAGTTAATTTGATGATAATTGAATGTGAGAGAACAATGTGCCCGACTTTAGAAACTTTATGGACCTGGTTCTGATTGGAGGCTGTAAGTCCCCTCTGAACGGCGCCGTAATGAGAGCGGAAAGGTCACCCCGCTGTAGAGAATGACTGGAAATGTCACGGCTGCAGTGCGCCGCGGCTGGCTTTGTTTTCTGAGCTGTTTTTAGTTTGGTTCTGATCTCAGGAGCGGAACCGTCATCAGAACCAGAACCAGGAGGTTAATGTTATTAGCTTTATTAGCCTGGCGTTGATGAGAAGTTGGAGGCGGCTGATTGTGTTCTGGATTTGGTCGGTAAATTCCTGGTTCTTCATCTCCAGGTTGCACATGGAGGCTGTGAAGGGGTCAGATGGGGTCAGAAGGCTCCACACGCTTTATTTGTTTACATTCTTTAATCAACCTCCACTCTTTTTTTTAAACAATGGGAGATTTAAATTGCTTTCTGAAGGCAGCAGCTTGTGTTGCTTTGTCCAGTTAAAAATGACAGAAAAGGTTAACAGATTTTAACTTCTAGATCTAAATGCTGGAATTTAGTTTCCCTTGGTGATTAGTAAAGTATTTTTTAATTTGAATATTATGCTGATAAATTCTTCAGCAGTCAACGACAATATAAATATTAACATTTAGTTCCAACAACACAGATTTATAACTCACCACCTTTGCGCTGTTTCTGTAAGAAAATTAATATTTATCTTTACAGGTAAAGTGATTTAGGGCTGAGCGATTAATCTGAATAATTGTGATTAATTAAATAATTAACTAATTTATTAATTGTTAACTTAAAGCATGCAGAGCAATAATTAACCCAAAACACTCCAAAAAAGTTTTGCATTTTGTATTTAACATAAAAAACTCCTTGATCTGTAAATATTCGACCTAAAACTTTACTATCCAGGTATTAACCACCTCTGTGCAACGTTTCCTTCCAGCCGGGTTCATTTGGTCTCTTCATATTACAATTTTGCATCATTTTGTTACATTTCAAAACAATTTGTAGGAGCAACAAGGCTTTGAGGCTTAAGTATTCACCTTTAAAATAGCAATTATTTTATAGACTTTCTTCTTAAACTTCCTTTTACTCAAGAGACTGAAAGTTTTTTGAGCTGAGATCTGTAGAAAGAGTCAAACTTAAGCTTTTTGTTGCATCTTTGTCTCAGTCAGAGCGACACAGGAGTGATGTACAAGCGCTCTTCTTCCTCCTGTTCGCTCCTGGTCAGGGTTGGTGGTCTTTAGCTTTCGTCATTGAGATTCACACATGCATCAGCTTTATCCACACGAGGAGCCTCTACAGAAACGGGTTTGTTTGAACACACGAGCATCAGAGCTGTAAAACCAGAAAAGAAAGTCCTCCATTAGTCAGAGGGAGGTTTTCTTTTTGGTTTACAAGCTGCTCCACTCGTTTAATGAGACCACTTCTGGAGAGATTTACCACAAAAAACCCATGAAAGCTTCAGAGAGAATTAAAGGCATACCTGCTGATGTGGTAGCAGTCTCTATCAAGGAGGAGGAGCTAAACAAGCCGGCTGTAAAATGCAGAAATGTTGGATTTTAGACATGCAACATTCTGTTCTGCAGCTATTTTAGCAAAACAGGGCAATTTTAATATAAAATCAATTTCACCACAATAATTCCAGATGACTGAAATAAGTTTTTGTCTAGAAGTATTAGTAAATTAAGTCTCAATTCCAATAAAAAATATCTTAAATATATTTTTAGGTAGGACATATATAGATTTGACTAGTGCAAATTAAACTGCATATATTTTAAAAGCAAATAATGACTTGGCAAAACTAAATTAGAAATATCTTTTAAGATATCTCCAAATGGTAATATAATGGTAATGTATTACCATTTGGTAATACATTACCATTTTACTACCACAAATACATTTTGTGGTAGTAAAATGTATTTGTGTCAAGAATAAAATTACAAGGACTCAGATGGAACCTATTTTATGTTAAATTGACTTGCCATATATTTTGCTTTTGTCATAGATAAGAAAATCAAGCGGCCATAAGCTTTCAAATATTTATATTAAATTACAGAAATAAAAAAATAAGGAGAAACTTTTCTACTAGCAACATCTTTATGACTGAATGCTTATTCATTAATACGTCACGTCGATTACGTCACGTGACTATCCTGTGTCACGCATGCGCCGTTGAGTTGGGATTTTCTGTGGTCGGAAAAATTTCAGAATCATGCAAAGAATATGAAAAAAGGGTCGGAGTGTCTCGCTATTAACTGTCATCACTCGAGCTGCTGGATAAAAAAGGTCAGTAAAACGTTTTTATTGAAAAAGGAAAAAGTGGAAAGTAGGGCAGCCATGCTAGCTTGACTTTGAGGACGTTAACGCGTAAATATGCTGCGAAGTTCGGTGTGTTTGTGTTCAGTTAGCACTAAAATAAGGCGAAATTCTCTGACAGCTCCTCAGTGGAGCAGGTGTTCCAGTTAGCTAATCAGTTACCGACAGTTTTTATGTGACCTCAAAATAAACATCCAGCCTGGAAACAAAGAACTGACCAACTAAATGCTTTGTTTCGGGGATTTTGAGCCCTTTTTGTGTGGGAAATATTTGCGTGTTTTTAGGTGTTGATGATCTTTATGCACTTGAAGGTAATTGGCCTCTGTTAGCTAGCGGAGCTGTTGTCAGTCGGTTGCCTTGGCAACGGGTGTGGGTGCGTGTGTGTGTGGCCTAAAGCCGAGCAGAAGGCAAAAAAAAAGAAAAAGAAAGAGAGTGGTTTTTAGTTGTTCACCTGTTTTTCAGCTTATTGTCATTTTATTGTGACACACTGCAACTGCTACAATTTCTTTCAGTTTAATAAATTACAAAAACAGAACAGATAGAATATAATTTTCATAAAATAAACTCTTCTACAGGGACAGTTATGCAAAATTAAATGTATTGTTCAATATGAAATAGAAATTTGTTTAGTCCTGTTTGGATCTTGACAGAACTGACAGTTTATAGATTTATGTCCAGGGAGAACATATTTTATTTTATAACACATTTGGCATTTTTCTCAACTTTATTTCAAGGCACATTTTATAGAAATTGTATTATGAAATAATGGCCCTATGACTAGTTTTGTGATATATTCATGCTACTCATTGGAACAGTATGGTTTTGTGGACATGATGCCTAGTAATGGCGCCTGAGATGCGTCTTTAGCAATAGCAGCTAGTAGGGAGTGTCCTATTCAGTAATATACAGTTTTGTTTACCTATATTTTCTGTTGGTCAATATGAGATCCAATAAAGATGCCATCTGTAAAGAAATGAATGAGAGATCTCGGCTCTGAGACCTTTACCAGCCTGGATTTAAATCGTCAGGCGGATAATTGCAGCTATTTCAGGAGATGGGGTCAAGAGCTCCATGGCGATGGAGGCTGCGTCGTAATGGAGGGGTGTCCATGGTGATGAGAACAGCTGGGGTTAAAATGAAGGCCCTGGTTTCCCTGGTTATGTGCTTTTTTGTGGACAGTCTTCTCCTTTCATTCTCTCACTTTTTGTCCCCAGGCTTTCCCATCCTCTGACCTCACGGTCCAAGTGTTTGTCCTCCCCGTCTTTGTCTCCGTCTCATGGTCACGTTGATGTTTTTCGCTGGCTTGCACACATCTCCTCCACCTCTCCATCTTTACTGCCTCTTATTCATCGCCTGCTCTTGACCTGCCTGTAATGAAAGTCTGAACCTGTCTGTTGGCTTGAAGCAGGCGATAAAATGTTATATTTCCTGCTGTAAATATTCTTGGATACGTTTGTACATTTCCTGAGCAGAAACCAAGGGTTTTTGTTTTTGCTTCTCTTTCTGCTCTATTTTTACTTCTAATAATTACCGCGTTTCACCGGTTGATGCTTTATTTTTTAGTTTTTTCCTCCTTGTGTTCATTCGTCTGTTGGAATAAGGTTTCCTCCAGTCTGTGCCGCGCTCGTTCTCCCGCTCATTATTATGCGATTAACAAAAAGCCCAAAAACCAGAATAGTTTGGATGAAGCCTCTTTTATTTCCACAAGGTCATAAATCTATCTCCCTGTCGCCTTCCTTCCAGAAATGTCTCTCCTCCTCCTTTTTCCCACCGTCTATCTAAATAAGACGTCACCAGGCCCTTCTTTCTTTCTTTTTTTTTACTTTTCAATTTGACATGAAAATATATTTTTTACCCATGTAAGATTCCTGAAGGGAGTTTCTCTTTATGTGTTCTACATATGTTCATTTTTTATTTGTCCAGTTTTCAACAAGAAAATTGATAATATGGATTTAACCCTCTCCAGGCAGAGGTTGCAGATTTGCAACAGCTAAATGCTGTTGAAATGCTGTTTAAATGTCTCTCTCAAAAAAAGTCTGAATTGTATATTACTATGATCATTTTCTCCAAATATCAGATTTTTCCTGCAACTACAACTTAATTTGAGCCTGAGAGGGTTAAAGGTTCTAGATTAAAGCGTTAATATATTCCTCAAATACAAAAGCAAAGAAGGTAAATAATTACAATGAACATTTCTGGATCCGAGAAAAATTGGCTAAAGTTTAAATCCAGCTGCCTGTTGCTTTCAACTGGCCCCAAATGCCTTAAGAGTCCAACAACGTGGGTTTTCCCAACAGTCGTCCTTCTGAGGCGCTTTCAGGTTCAACTGGTGACCAAATTTCCAGTCTCTGTTTTATACTGGCTTTTTTAAAATCCCTGAACATTCTAATAAATGTTTTACCTTCCTTTGTTTACTATTGAAGAAAGTAAAAAAAAAATAAATGCAGCATACATGAAATCTATGAAACTGACATTTTTTCAGACAACTTATAACAAATATTAAGGCCTTTTCAACCAATCAGGTGTCAATGAAAACAGCTTGATTAACATATTCAATGTGTTAAATGTAGCATGGCTAATTAGCATCTTACCATAGGTGCTTCTACTAAAGCAGCTCTTTCAAACGTTACGGTTTTATTAATTATGTTGTCGGCTGCACTTTATTCAACATTTATATTGCTATATTTTTGACTAGATATATATTTTCCAATGTGTTTATTTTGGATATTGAAGGTGATCATAGTAATTTTGATCAGCTGGGATCAGAGTTTTTATAACTACACCTAAAACATCAACATTCAGTACTGAAAAGTGGCTAATTAGCATGCTGCTACATCCGCTGTTACTGAGCCAAAATCAGCTGCTGGTGTATTTCCAAAAATGTACCTGGATTTTAATGATTTTGGTCACTTAAGAAACAAAAACAAGTCACCAAGTCTTGCACATTGCAGTAGCATGCAACTGGATATAGTTAGACTAGTTCTGAATCACTGAAATATTGTATTATAGCTTCTCAAATTAATATTTTCCATTCATTGCTTTTTTTAAAATAAGATCTTGGTTATCGGTGACGTCAGTGTTCAATCTAGATTAGGCCTCATTAGCATTCTTCTATGCTAGATGGCTGTACTGCTACATGTCTCCAATATTTTCTGAATTGGTCTCAAATGTTAATTAAAGCATTTTTTCACAGTTAAGCTTTGGATCATGAAGGGAATAGAAACAAGTGAAACAGAAGATGGCTAGCCTAGTTAGCATGCTACTTTATATGCTAATATTGACCACAAAATCAGATACAAAACACACAGCAGCTAACAATAAGGTAACTCTAATGCTAGACTTTCTGTCATTACTGAACAGGAATCCCTGTTCTCATTATTCATAGTGATTAAATATTTTTTGGAAGAATGATGTTCAGATTATTCAACCTACATACCTTTTGGATCTTATTGTTTTTGTAAAGCTATTAAGATTAAGACATTTGCCAGAAGGAGAATGTGATTAAGAGCAGTTTACATAAATTTAGAAACTGCAGTTTCAGCGCAATTTAAAAGCCGTTTTATGTGCAGAACTTTGTGCCATCAGAACCTGAATTTGAATAAGTTCTGTTCCAATTTCCATTGCTCTGATTGAATCTGAATTGCTAAACTTGAACCGATTATGTTTAGGTTGTCTTTTGTTTACATGATGCTGAGTTTTTACGGCAGAGTCATAAAGTGAGCGCGGTTCTTTGATTAAAACAGAGTAATATCAGCATGTGTTCCTCATGTTGTTTACATTAGTGCTTTAGAAGTGAAGATAAAAACCAGATGTTAGCAGCTAACATCTGGTTAGCTGCTATGTTAAATGAGCTTTAATTTCACTGGGAGTTTGTCTTTTTTATCTTTACGAGGCGGCGTTTTTAAAGCGGCCCTGTCAGGCTGATGACCTGAAATGTGTGTCGACAGTGCTGTGTGATGAAATTAACTTCTTATTTAGCTGGCCTTGCTGTTGACATTTGTGATCTCTTGGCTTTGACCTCACAGTGATTGCTCTAAAGGTCAGCGTCCGCTGCATGGCGCAAACCAGGCTGAGATACACCGGGGTCACAGGGGTCACAGGCTTCCTGCTTCTGTTTCCTCTAATAAAGCGTTTCCATCTTGGTTTTATATATGAATATTCGCCAAATGAGGAGGTATTTTTAATGTTTGAATCGTGCCAGTGCAGATTTATTCTCTGTGCTAATTTGGTCTATTTTTGGTGAGTCAGTGTGAGCTGAATCTCTGTTGGCCTCTGCAATCTTTCTTCTTGTTATCATGCAGGGTGAGGGAGAGGACAGGGGTAATTGGGCTTTGTTTCCTGAAAATAAGAGCTTTGCTGCTGCTCTCTCTGTGTGCGTGTGTGTGTTTGCTCTGACACTTGTCCTGTTTTACCACTGAAGCGAATCTGTGCTAAGCTGCAGTCATTGATGTTTCGGGAATCTGCAGCAGGACCTGTGACTCATTTTGACTCGAAACATGAACTTTTCTGTTTCTTTTCCCGGAAACACTCGTCACCTGTCAGTTCCCGAAACAACAGGAACCAGAAGACAGCTTATTGGAAATCCTGAAACATCATTAGCTGTGTTTCCTTTACAGATGCACGCAAATCTTTGTCTATATTTACATTACGGTGTTTGCATTAAATGAAAAATTTTATGTAAATTCCACGTGAATAAACTTGTTTATGTGAGAAGTCATTAAAAATCTTTATGTAAATAGTTACATAATAAATCCATAATTCAGCCATGGTGGTAACAGCAGCATCTTCAGGCGTTGGAGCGACAAGCCCCGCCTACTTGAGTGTTGCTACGTCTGCGGCGTTTTGAGGAAATTGTAGTCGGTGATTTTATAGAAGAGCTTTGGATTCAACACAACTTTTTCTGAACTGTGTGATGCTGTGAAAGCTCTGGGGCAAAATCAAACCGTCATCCTCCTACCACTTCCTGTTGTCTTCTTCACTGTTTTCACCAGTAGTAACTGCACCGTCCGTACCATCAGCTAAAAGAAACACTTCCAGGGATATGCATCTATATTTTGTATGTCTTTGTATTTGTAGAAATAATATTTGATTTAAAGAAAATAACGAGAAATAAAGATAAAACTGCATTTTGCAACACTGCTTCTGAAAAAAAGCAAATGTATGTGCTTACATTTAGTTAACCTCATAAAAATGTGATTATTATAAAAATAAAGGTACTTTTTGTCTGAGATGACAGTAGCTAATAGCTAACAATCCAGCAAGTCCAATACACAATTTTCTACTTATAATCTTTCAACTAAATTAAGACAATTATTTGTTGAACTTTGTTGCTGCACATTTTATTTTAGAATAATCCTGAAGGATTTCTATTCACACATGCAAAAATCAGCCAATCACTTCCTGAGCAGATTGTTCAGTGGCAATAACAACAATAACTGTTGATGACTCATGTCCCTTCATCCCAGTGCAAAAACATTTTATTTAAAAAAACAGTGTTTTCAAATGGTCATGTTTCCATGAAGTGAATTTCTGTTCATAACTTGATAAATTTGTGTAATTTTACGGTGGCTGGAAATGCAGGTAGCATCTCTGACCTCTCATCTGTCTTCAGGTGGGTTAACTTCCCACTTGTCATCGGTTGAACCTTCCTCTCCGCCTATAAGCCCTTTGTGTTTAGTTTGTGGCCGTGAGAATCTGGAGTTGGCTCCCGTTAATCCGTTCTCGTTAGCTTGTCTGGGGGCCAGACCCGTCCGCCGCCAGCTTCTGTTTCAGCCTCCTTTCCCGTCCTTTAATCTCTTAATGGCATCTCAGGGTGTCACTGCCAGCCGTCTGTCTGACAGCTACACTGCAAAAACACAGAGTCTTACCAAGTATTTTTGTCTAGTTTGTAGACAAATATTTGTCTACAAATAAACAGAAATATCTGTGTTATGCAAATATCTTAGTATACTTGAAGTAAGGCAAAATTAACCTACCAGTCACTTTTCTGTAAGATGTAGGAGCTTGTTTTAAGTCTTGTTGGTTTGGTGAAAAGTTTCCTGTTCCTGGAACCGGCTGTCAAACTGAGCTGTTTTGTGCTGAATAAGATGTTAGAAAGTTAACTCTGCAGCAGTGGAGTGGTGTGAAACCGGTCCCACTCTGCCCCCTAGAGGCAGAGTGCAGAACTGCAGCCTGTTCTCTCCAGCTTCAGGTCAGTCTGTCTCTTTAAGGATGCAGAGGCGTTCAGGTGCTTCTGCTGCGCTTGGTGCTGATGCAGTCGTTTCAGCCTCCTGATGTTTGTTCCTGAGCAGTCGGGCCCCAGAATGGCGGGTCGGGGCCCCGGGCCCCGGTTCAGTTTCCATACAGGAAGAGTTGAGCTCTGCAGGTCACACAGCTGCAAGGAAACGGCAGGAATTTTATTCCTGGTCTCAACTAAACTTTTTCTGAAGGACAATTTTGTCTCTAGAGACTTGATAATTCATTTCAATTGTTGATTTTATTTATTTTGGATATTTAAAACATCTTCCAGTTCCAGTGTTAAATGTTCATTAGAATTTAAAGTTTGTTGATATTTGAGAACATGTTCTTGCATTATTATGCCATTATTACTTGAAAATGGTCTCAAAACAACATTAACGTTTATCGCTCATTTTTTAATCTCTGGGACATTTTACTGTCCCAGAAATAAAAAAAACAGCCTTTTTTTCCTGCATATTTTCATCACTTCTTCTCTTCCTCGTTAAATAAACAAAACTCATATTAAAGTGTCCTTCCTGTTTCCTAATCCTCCTGAATGCCTCACGTTTCAGAGCTGCAATTTATGTCAGTGATGAACATCCAAGGTTACAGGATGCATCACTGACATCTTCCTCTTCCTCGCTTCTGCCCTCCATTTTTCCTGCTTCATCCTGCGGCACAGCATCACGGCGAGCAGCGACACACACTCGTCACTTTCAGATTATAAACCTGATCCAGTCGCTTCGTTTTCAGCGTCTCAGCTGGAATGGGCTCTAAACGCCTCGCGGCGTGCCGAGGCGTGGACGTATTTCCATGCACAGCCGTTTTTACGGCCATCTCTCTCTGATAGAGCCGAGGAATTTGTTTGCAGCCGTTTTATCGCTCTGAGTGTTTGTATGAGAAGTGTGCGTGCTTCTATTCCTGCCAGTGTCTGGGTGACCTTGCTAAGGGAAATGTTGCTGACTCGTGGCTTTGAGTCGGACCCGGGGGGAGGGGAGATTCTGATGGAGATTTTTCTGGATTTTTTCAGTCAACTAAAATATAAAAACGGTTCATAAAAACCTTATTCACCCAGCCGTTTCTATTCTCCCTCACACCTCCCCTCGACGCTGCAGAGCTGCATGCTTTTCACTGCTGACATGACCTCTGACCTAAGCGCTGACAGCCACATAAACTCATGGAAACAGAATCACACAAAATGAGTGGAAGCAGCATGAAGGCATAAGCAGAACTGTTTTTATGTGTTTCTGGAGATTTTCAGAAATAGAAGAGAAAATAGAGATAAACAGAAATAATTATATTTACAGTTTTAAAGATGAATGTCACCAGTGAACTGGAAATGTTTTGAATTCATGCAAAAAAAGCTGAAAGGCTGGTCTCTACTGCCCCTTAGTGGCGACAACTGCAACTTCATCCCTTAAATTCTCCCCTAGTGCCTCTAAATTAGTGTTTTTATATGATTGCAATGTATTTAATACAATGATTTTAGGGAGAAATGAAATGTATCTGACTTCTCTTTGAGAATTTGTAAAAATTAAATGAAAATGACTTGTGTAGAAGAAGGAAAGGACTTATAATTGTCGTTTCCTTTCTATAGTTTAACTCGCTGTGATTGGCTACAGAAGTTTGCTTTTTAGGATGAGGATTTTACCTCGTTTCTGTTCATTACCTGCTATCAGATACCTGATAGCAGATTTTAGTGCTGTCTCTCTGCGCTATGTGTGAAGAGAGATTTTTTTTTATTTTACCAATTTATCTTTCTTGTTTTGAAATAAATATTGCAGCAGATGCCATAATTCAGAAGAAACCTGACACCTGTCTAAGGATGTAAACATACTATGTCTTCTGATTAATTTTTGTTAAATGTATGGCAAAAATAGACATTAAGAATTCAAGAAGTTAAAAGACTTTCTAATTAATGCAACGATTTTCACAGTTTGTCTTTGAACACGTCTTGATTTTTAACATCAAACTCACTGAGTGAGCACAGTCTGTAATATAAACTGTTATAAAATATTTAATAGATTTTGTTAGAATAAACTACTTGTTAAACCCTTATAGTGGATCTAAAATGTCATAGAAAGTCATTGAATTTCTGTTTTTTTCTTTTTGTTTAATATGATATAAAAACTCCAAATTTCAGAAACTATTTTGTTTTAAAGATTTTGCTTTGAATTTAGGAAACTGATGTTTCAAATAAAGCTGTAATTTGTCCAAAGAAGTCAGTTTCAGCTTTGAATGATTTAATTATGGCTTCCTCAAGAAGAAGAAGAAAAAAAAGGGATTCTGGGTAATGTATTTCTGTTGTAGTGAATTGGATGAGCCAGAGTGATGGAAAGTACCAGCTAGCGCCATGACATCATAATATATAATTATGGCAATTAGAAAACACAAAACAGGAAGAAAACTCATTTCTGCCTCAGGTTATAATCGTTTTCCACCTTAAAAAGTTTGAATCTTTGAGTTGATGTTAGACTGAGAGTTAATCTGCAGCAGGACTGATCGTTTTAGATTTATCTTGTCTGTGTTTTGTTTTGTCTGTCGGTTGCTAGGGTAAGATATACACCCACACACACACACACACACACCCACACACACAGACACATATTCAGCAGCTGTAGGACCTCATGGCTGCCTGCCTGAATCACGCTGAATCACGTCGGCCTTCATGCATCACACAGTCATGCTCTGCAAAGATAGCTTCACAGACGGGATGCATCACTCTGCCATAGTAACACAGGTAAACATGGTGCACCCCCATCATTCTCTTTTTAATAACTCACCATGTTGGCACACATGCAGGAAGTAAGTTTTGCGTGTGTGTGTGTGTTACCTTCAGAGTGCAACCACACACACACACACACACACGTGTTGTGCTCCAATTTCCGTTACTCACCGTTAGAGAAAGGAAATGTAACGGCTTCAGTCGGGCCGTTTGCTTCAGCGGATCGGAATCTGAGCTGGAGAGAAACCGAGTGGGGGGGCGGAGGAGGAGAGAGAGAGAGAGAGTGAGCGAGCGAGCATGGGGGGGATCAGAACCACAAGAGCGACCCAGAAGTTCTGCAGGAGCTGAGAGATGCTGAGGGGAAAACGCAGGTCAGAACGGAGGGAGTGAAAACTTTGAGTCCGGTTTGATCGATTACATGGATTATCTATTAGATCCGGCGGTTCTGACCCCGATCCTGGTGGTGACCATTCACTTTATTACTGCAGCTGGGTTCTGGTTCTGCTGCCGCCGCCGGACCACCAGAACCGAGCCAGGTAAAGTCCAAAATCTCTCTTATTTACGCCGTTGTCTTCTTCTTTAGTTCCATGTGCTTCCTGCTGAGGCTCCGCCCCTTTCTGCTCCGTCACTCCTCTGTGTTTCAGGCAGTTTTAGTTCTTTATCGGGTATTTCTGACCTGGTCCGTGTGATGCGCTCCGGTTCTGTTTGGATCTGGTGTTTGTTCTTCTCCTTTTATGGGCTTGTGCTGCAGGATCTCCTCTTTGCTCCTGCAGGAGAAACGGTTTTATATCCACACTGCAAAGATACAAAATCCTGCCAAGTTTTTCATCTAGTTTCTAGTGAAAATAAGACAAACTAACTTACAAGTAACTTTTTAACCAGATGTAGAAGCTTCTTTTACATAAATAACACCTTAATATTGATGAAAAAGCACTATATTTAGTTATTAGACTGCATGATAGAAGCTCTCTAATATGACAGCATATAAGGGCCCTTGTAGATAAAAAAAAAAAAAAACTCAGAAAATTTTAGATTAATCTCAGAAGTTTTTGAGAATTTTTTTTTTGAGAGTGTCGTCTTTTTGACACTCTCAAACCGGACCTAAAGCTGCTTTAAATTTCTCGTTATGTAACCATAGAAACCATATTCATTGTGTGAGTGCAGTCAGATGAGACATTTTGGCTCTGGGCTCTGGTTCGGCAGCAGAGGGAGACCCGAGGTGACGCAACGGGTCGGATCAATAATTCTGATTGGTAATCAGGGCAGTGGGTGCTGCAGGGACAGGAGGAGGTGGCGGTCAGAGAGGACGGGTCCGGTCCTGATGGTAGGTTATCAGATTGGATCAGATCAGATTCTCTGTTTACTGAAACTGTTTAATGAGGAGAAACTGGCTGGAGGAAGTGGGCGGGGCCAAATCTACGGAAGAACAACAGAGGAAAAATATTTACAGTTACAGACTTTATTCACTGGTCCACTGAATGAAACATCAGCCATTATTTGATCTGTCCGTCCGTCCATCCCTTCCTTTTTGGATCTCTGTAGATTTTCTGTTCCCAGCTCATTTACTGAATATTTTGTTCTAATCTTTAGAAACCTGTAGAAAGTTCTGGGCGCTGCTGAAATGGATCCCAGTAAACTATGAATGCTCGACAGGAAACGGTACTGGAATCGTCTGTGTTGACCTGATCAACAGCTGTAACATCTGGCTAATTAGCACGTCATTAAGCAGCTGTGTGATAATTTACAACCTACAGCAATCAAAACTTTTCATTATTGTACCAGGATTATGTTGTAAGGAAGCAGCTACATCATGGCTGAAAATAAATCTCCCTGGTCTCATGAATAAATCATTTAAACAAGCAGGATTTCTAAATTTGTATTTTGGTTTTTGAGGCGTTGCCGGGGGTTTGCAGATGTTTGGTTTGTTGGGTTTTGGGCTCAGTGTTCTGAATGAGCTGGGGTTTCATTCTGGTGTGGTTCTGGTCTTATTTTACGCATCACAGGAAATGAAACCTGGCTGGTCGAGCGTGTCGGGGTGTGGAGCGTTACGCGCTGCTGGCTCATGTTGTGGTAAATGGTTTACACTTTCTTTGAAATTACTGTGCTGAGAAACAATCATTCAGGGTTCAGCTGATTAATGTAGGGAGGGAGAAGCCTTTCCTCTGCCTACATTTCCCAGCATGCTATGCAGTTCTGGATTAGAGTTCATTGACATGATTGAATTATTGGACATATTTTTTACTGATATTGATCAAATGTCTATCATATTATATATTATTATTGATTTATTGTCCAGCCCTGGTTTGTTTTCGGTTGCTCTGACCAACACTCTGAACATCCCTCCCACTCAGATTGGTGATCTAATCACAGACGGGAAGATGACGGAGGGAGATTAGAGGTGAAAACTGGAAGCGAAGGAGGGAGAGAGGGATGAGCGCGTCCCGAAGTATTAGAGGCGTAAGCGCCGCCGGGTATTTTTAGTCCCTAGAAGACGGAAAAGATTCACTCAGGCAGGAATACAGGAATCACCTGGAAGAAAGGAAAGCTTGGAGAGGAAGGTGTTGTCTGACCTGGTCAGGTGTTGCTTTACCTGGACCAAATCCAATCTGCTGGGAAAATCAAGACATTATTTAAAAGTCAACTTTTATAGGCAACAAACCTACTTTCTAGGACCTGTCTACTTTTTTGGGGGGGGATGAGCTGAATCTGTCTTCTCTCCAGCTTTGATTAAATCATGATGAGGCCGAAGTCCGTCTCAGATTACAGGCGTTTTCCCTCAGAAACCACTGAGATAACCCCAGAAGAAACGCTTCAGGACCTTCAGAGATGTGAAAACCAGCGACTGTAAAGGAAACGAAGGAAAGCAAATGATCTGAGTCTGGATTGTGTCAGCTCTATTAGGAGGAGTTTGTGTTGCTGTTGCAGAGCGAGGAAGCCGTTCATTTGAGCGCCTGGTCTGAGGAGGATTACATCATCTGTTTGGTTTCACTTCAAACCCCCTGATGTGAAAATGTGGATTTACTGGAAAAATAGAAAGTATTCCAGGCAACAAGTGCAGAAACGAAAGGGATTTGACAGCAAGAAAGCGGAGCAAAGATAGACGGAGCAAGTGTCAGAGCGGTGAGGAAGTAGAGCCACTGTGGGGGATTTGCCGGGGGAGGAGCCTCTCTTCACTTTGACACTCGCACGTGGGACAGCAACTGCTGCTGGAACCGTGAAGGGACAGAAAACGACGTTAGGCCGGACGGGCCGGCATGGCAGCTGCCGCAGGGATCCAGGACGGCTGAGAACCGACGGATCAAACCGCAACAGAGGAAGAGGAGAGCCGGCGTTCCTTCAAACTGGTCCTACCTGCCTTCACTTCGCCCTGACGTCTGGCTGCTATAATTATCTGACTCCTGCTGTGGATTATGCTGCAGCGGAGAGCCTGATCCGATCCGCACCGGGCCCGGCAGCATGTGGTCCGACTACAGGAGCGAGAGCCACCTGAACGCTCACCTTTACTCGCTCATGTGCTGTGCAGGTCAGTGTGTTCCTGCGGCGTGCGTTTGTTTGCAGAGTGGCTCAGTGTGTCTAAGCAGATCTGGAGCAATCACAGCGGCTCTGGGAGTGTGTGTTGTTGTGTTTCCACCGCGTGAGGTGGGTGTGTTCATGCCAACAAAGCTCTGCTGTGTGGATGAATCAGAGGCTGTCACTCATGTCCCCTCTCATCTTCAGATAAACCTGACCATAAGAAGATGTTTTCAGGATTTTTAACTCTGATCAAATTATCTCTACCCTGACTCAATGGTTTCTTGTCTTGATCTGATGGTTTCAGGCCCCAAAACCGATGGTATTTAATTCTTGTCTGAAAGTTTCTAACCCTGATCTGATGGTTTCTAATTCCTGATCAGAGCAGAAAAGTTGACTTGTTCAACATGTGAATCTGAAGAGTTTCCTCCGGCTGAACTGACTCAGCTTGACCGACAGGTTTGGGAATCGAGGCGTGTTACAGGGCTGAGCACATTTTGCAAGAGCCTGTTGAAATATTTGCTCTTCCCCTCTGAGTAAACCCCTCTGCGATCTGTCGTGTTCGTGCTGCATGGTCCGTTTCTGATTTCTGGAAACGATTTCAGCTTTTGGAGCTCGACAGATGAAGTCGTTGGCTGTGTTGAGCAAATATTTGTGTGTTTTCTCTGTTGGTGTGAAAGAGAAAGATGTTTCAAGGAGGAAGTGATACTCTCCTCACCATGGCAACTATACACAGCAGGCAGCTGATTGGCTGGAAACAGATCTGCTGAAATGACTGGAGGGAAAAACCATCCATCAGACTCAATCTTCATTATTCAATCTCATAATTTCTGCTCCTCTTCAAGCTTTTTTTAATCATAAATGGTGTTTGGAGGGTGGACAAGTAGAGACGAATCTGAGCAGAGGAAAGATAACAAAACAGCCTCTATTCCTGGCTTTGCTACCTCACTCCTCTGGCCTCCGACTGGGTGGAGATGAGAGCCTGGAGTTAACCTCAACCAGCAAGAAAAAAATCTGGGATTTATTAAGGTTTGAGTTTGATATAGTGCAAATAAAACAGAACTTTTCACAACTTACAATCAGAAAAGTTGTGAAAACATACAAAACAGAAAGCCAGCTGGTACTAAAACCGTTCTTCTTTTTGTTTTTTGCCGAAACCTGATAAATTGGGAACATGAATCACTCTGGATGTGAACAAAACATTAATCCTGTTTTTATAACCAGGTGAGGAGATAAGTTAATCATGATACTGGAACTGGGAGAGTTTTCAGCTCTTTGGTTCTCTAAGTATGTTTAACTATGAAAACAGCCAATTTAAAATCAATTCAGCACTGCACAGTTTACTTTCTGTAGTTTAAGAATATTTTTTTTACCTTAAAAACCAAAATGGAAATATTTTTTCTGAAAATTGTCAGGAGTTTGACTTAAACTGAGTTAAAAACAGTTTATCAGGAACACTTTTACCAGAACACCTGGCTACGTTTAAACAAATCACTTCTGGACTAAGACTTTTGCACAGCTCAACACTTTAAATGATAAATCTGATCAATGACATAATTCAATTCAAATATTCTTTATTTACCCCAAAAGGAAATAAAATGTCGTAACTCATGTTATACAAGTATCTTCATCCGTAGTTGTGGATGGTGTTGCTGTGGGCAGGGAGGACCTCCAGTAGCAGTCAGTCTGACTCTGAAGAGGCCTCTGACTGAAGACTGTTGCTATGTGACAGTCTCATGTCTGTCTAAGCATGCTAACGGCTCAACATCCAATAATCCACAGTAACATTTCCTGGGTGACACCATCAGTTGTTTAGCTCTGCTAATCCACCTCATTTTCTTTTGACGCTTCTCTAAGTCTTTGTATGTCCATTGGTTAGAAAGATGAGAAAGATGTTGAAGTAGAGGATAAGATCCTGCAGCCATCCTCCTTTGAGCGACATGGAATAATCTGATTGGGTTTTTTGGGGGGCTTGAAGTTCATCTATTTATTTTTTTTTAGCCAAATAACTCCTGTTTCCCGTTATGATGGATGGAAGAGATTATTTAACTTCCTCCTTCTGTATTCAACTCCTCTTTGATCTCGGGTCACATTCAGACGTTGTTTGAGCTTTTGAGATGCTAATCAGATTCTCCCAGTTCTAAAAACGATATGCTGTTGGCACGGTTACTCATGATAAATGTCTGAACTGTTTCTGCTGTAAATCTTGTTTTTCTGTATTTGATGATGTGATTAATTAACCTCCATCCTGTCTTTCTCTCTCAGATGAGCGGGACCGGGTGCAGAAGAAAACGTTCACAAAGTGGGTCAACAAGCATCTCATTAAGGTACGTTCTAAAGAGCTCAGCTGGTCGTTTGGGTTGTTTTTAAATCTTGATTTCAGTTTTCAGGGTCATAAATAAATCCAATCTACTTTCTAAAGGCGTCTTCCTGCTGCACTATGGGTCGGGCTGAACAGAACTTTAGTTATAAGTTGTTACATGTGGTGTACCTCAGGGATGAACCCTTAGTCCCCTTCTCTTTTACATTTACTGCCCTCTCTCTGTCAGTTTGACATCTGGACTTTGACTAGGTCATTGCAACACAGTGATTTATTTCTTTTTCAGTCATCTTCTAGTAGATAAGCTGCTTTTTTTGAGGTTTAGTCCGAGTTTCAGCAGGTATCCAGATCCTGTGGTTGTGTGCTAACCAGTCATCATGTTTTTAGAGTATAGATTCACAGACAGGTCTCTTTCTAACTGTCCTGCCTTGACCTTTGCTCACCAAGGATGTTTTCCCACCTGGTAGTCTTTTAGTTTTGTTTTGATTGGGGACCAAAATTGCAATATTTTTACATTTTCAGCTGCTGTGGTTTTCTTTCACATCACACTGTTAAAAATGATCGAAACTCTCTGATGAACCTGTTCCCCTCCTTGCCTGAGGGGGCGCTGCTTCATGAACCACTGAAAGAAGCAACACAAAAACCTCAGAAGAGGACACTGAGCACAACAATGGAGAGAGATCAGATCTTAGTGGTTGCAGGCAGACCTCGAGACATTTCTCCCACTAGAACCAGACTCACGTTTGTTTTGCTTGTGTTTACCCAGAATGCCCTGCCCTGTAGTTTGTTATTTGATTGATCCAATCAGAGCCCAGTGAGAACAAACTGGCAATCATTTTCTGTGGGAAGGAGACATTTCTTATCAAAGGAAAACGTTGCTTTCCTTGTTGGATGGCGCCGGGAAGATTTTGTCTCCATCTGATAGGATGACAGCCGTCTGATAGCCAGCTATGACAAATGATGTAATATCACAAAACCCTGCAAATAATTTACAAATATTTTGACTCTGATAAAAAGTATACATATATTTCAAGGATAAAACGATGTGCTTGTGTTTCAAGATTACATAAAAATGAGTCAGATCATCCATTCAATGCAAATTCAGACTGATTCCAAAGAACAGATAAAGATAGATAAATAAAAACTAGGATTTTCACGGTTCACGACCTGGAAGAATTCAGCTGTTGATGTAAAACTGCTGATAAATAAGCCATGCATGTGGTGCCGTTGCTCATGTCTCATAAGCAGTGTGGTTGCATCAAACCCAATAGAGACATGAGAAAAAAACAGAAGCGACCGACTTCATGAGCATGTCACATTAAAGCATGCATTTAAACACAGTAACATCCATGGCGAGAGAAGAAACGACGTCCAGTGAAACTGCGTTGAAATCTGAATTATTACTGCTGGACTGTAAGCAAACCGTTTATCAGGGTTAGTTGGTCGTTACCGATCTTCACGTTTTTCCTTTAACTGGAGACAAATATGGAAAAATCATTCCAGGGTTTCCTCTACATGTAACTGATTGTGCCCCACTGCTACAGGGAAATTAAAGCCACCGCACCTTCAGAATAAAGTCTATTTTTTTAATAGATGTTTAATAGATTTTTTAATAATGTGTGTGTGTGTGTATATATATATATATATATATATATATATATATGTATATATATATGTATATATGTATGTATATGTTTGTTCTAACCATAATCAAAGTTTGAAATAAATTGAAATATGATAAGTTAAAATTTACTTTATTTTGAAAATCCTGCCTGTTTTGGCTGCAGCTGGTTACTGTGTGCTGCGCTGCTTTCAGGGTTGAATGAAAAACTAGACAGGACAGTCAGAAGCAGAGGGAAAGAGAAAGAAAGAAACCTAAGGAAGGCTACGTTGAATGCATTTTTAGTTGAGGCCTGTGAAAGTGACCCTAAAGTTAACGTACGTTTTATTTGAAGGACAGTAACGTAGTTAATTAACTATCACCACTTTAAAAAAAATCGGAGCGGAAACCCTGCATTTATCATCAATTTGGGATCATTTTTTGACAAGGTCATAATGCACTCGTAAAAACCGTTCTCTATTTTTAAATTTTAGACTCGTAATCATGACTGAAAAGTAACATGGAGGTGATTTTCCTTGTTTCTTGACCTCAACTCAAACATTTCCTTCTCCTCCGTTGAGTCCAGTCACTTCACATGTAACAGCGCCAGGAGAATTCTGGGTATTTCTGTCACATGACCCAATGAGTGCGCGACCGTCTGACCCCATAACTCTGGAGCAACTGTCATCACAGCGGGCCGGTCCAGCCCGGTAACGCAACCCGGAATCTGCTGGCAGAGCTGGACGGACCGCTGTTTGGAAATCTAGGTCAGGGATGGAAGATGAGAGAGAAATCAGCTTCATTTCTGGATTTATTCTTTTGTCAGCTTCAGTTTATGAATTTATGTTGCAGCAACTTTGAAAAGCTTTGAGTTTATTAGTTTTTTTAAATAAAACTAAAATCACAGGTTTAGGAAACAAAGTAGTTTGGACAAGGCCGAAATGATTCATTGAATTAATCCGATTAATCGTGAAGACTCGATAATAATTGTCAACTAACTTATTGATTAATCGTTAATAGACTTTAAAAAATAACCAGAGCAGTAACTAAGCCAACATTGCAGAAAAATAAAAACATTTTGTATTTAAGACTTAAATAAACCTTCTTTGTCTGTAAATCTGTTCTACCCAGAACTCCTCAAGTGACAGATTTAAAAAAATCTCCTAATAAGCAGCTTCTGCAATCCAACTATTAGTTGGTTAATCCCAAAAAACCAGATGAGCTCTACTCTGTATTATTGTCAAGTCAAAGGCCTGAACTTTTCATATTATTGAAATAATGGTTTTTGGCTGTGGATGCATCCTTTGCTATGAAGGGTTAAGTGTTCACTAAAGTAATATTATTGCATTTTAATCAATAAAATGTTCACTTTTTTATATAAAAAAATAAATGTATTTGCTAATTTGCATCTTTCAATGTATTGGTAATATTGTATTAAAAAAGCTTAAGTTGTTAAATGAAGAATCTGAACATTTTGTTATCCAATCAGTCGTCAGAATAATCAGTCGAGTAATTGATTATTAAAATAATTGTTTGTTGCCATCTTAGTTTGGAGATTTTTCTGACATTTAATTCAAACTTTGCAGCTGTGACAAATAAAACTAAAGCACATGCAGAAAATTGAACTTCTAGAGAACGACTGCAGGTTTATCTGTGCAGCTGAAGAAATAAGGCAAACAAAAAGAATCATGTTAAAGTTTCTTCATTGTTTGTTTAAGACTGTGGCGAGCAAATGTTTGAGTCCTAAAGCTGATCATATTTACATCCTGTACATTCTGCTGCTTGTTGCACAAATCTGTCAGCTCTTAGAGTGGAAACCAGCAGCTTCTCAGCAAGAAGGAAAAGCAAATCCAAACATAAACCATAGAAATATTGAAGGAGTAAAGTCAGAGAAAGAAAAGAGATAACAAAGCAGTGAGTGGTGTCTGTCCTCAGCTTCCCACAGCATGATATCACTGCTCCTGGTTTCCTGTTTGCTCTTTGTCTGCAGTCTGGAAAGCTGTGGCTGCTCAGGTGTGCAGGGTGTCAACAGGTGTGTTTATACAGCGCTGGAATGAGCCTGAATAAACAGCAGCTACCTGCAGGCATGCAGGAACTCACTCTGACCCTGTTAGACAGGGAGCCCATGTTTCAGACCCACAGCACAGCTTTTAGGACAAGTCACATTTTTCTGGGCATTTATTTCTAAATAATACTATCTTTAAAATTTTACCATGTGGACTATAGAGCTGCAGCTTTCATTCATCACTTAAGACTATTATACAATATTAGAAATATGCAATTTAATAAACACATCACATTTTAAAATAAGAAAATAAACATTTTATTGCCTAAAATGCAACAGCAGAACTATTATTTTTAGATCCATCTGCAGATTAATTAAATACATCCAACATCAACATGAGCAAAGTTCAGCCCTTTCTGTTAGTTTGGCATCAATACAGCTGATCTGGTCATTTTTTATTAACCAATTAATAATCACTTATCAAAAAGTGCTTAATAGGAGATACATTTACTTTTTAACAGAATTTAAACCAGTTGAACTAAAACTGCTACTTGAGGATTTTTGGGTTGAACATATTTACAGTTTTTCTTTTTTCTGAAGTGCAAAATGTTTATATTTGTGAACAATTGTGGCTTAATTACTGTCCTGAATGTGCTATTATTTCAGCAAAAGGCATTTTTCAGTCTGCATACTCCAGGTAACGATTACTTAATTACTAAATTAGTTGGTTATGTCAACTAATTTGTATGTTTTATACACAGAGTATAAAGTATACATTTTAAATTTTGCCTTTTGTGCAGAAATAGTCGGAGTTGAAAGATTTTCCCAGAAATTTACAGAAAACAGCTGCAGAAATATAAACAATCTGGTTCAGTACTTGAACTAAAGTAGTTCATTGTTTGGTTTGTTGGGATCAAGCGAGTTGCCGTCTCCCACGGCAACCCGCTGTGGGTTGAGAGGTCATCCCAGGACAAGCAGGCCTTCCTGATCAGCTTAGCCGACCGTTTCCTCTCAGCTGATAAGCTGCAGCTCCTGCAGACCCTCCAGAATGCAGACATGGGACATTTATGACCTTCAGGTCACACCCTGACCTTCAGAAAACTACAAAAAGCAAATTAAAACATGAAAATGTCTGAATTCTGCATGAAAGGCCAAGTAAACTGCTTTTATTTTGAAGGGAAGTACAGTTTGTGCCCCAGTGCATTAATAATAATAATAATGCAGAGGACAGATGGAGGGATGAAGTAATGATGTGTTGAGCTTCAAGCTAAAATTTGATTAAAAGCCTAAATTTGGAAAATGTTATTTACAGATATTTTAAACACCAAATAATAAAACTTCTCTCTCTGAAATTAAATCAAAATAAAATTTTCTTGTTTTAGGTCTTTCAGAATTACAACAATTATTTAAATTTTCTAAATGTCAGAAAACTTAGTGAGAATTTAAGCAGGATGTTAATTTACTTTAACTGGATTTGTTTGGATTGTTTCAATATAATGAACATTTAATACTTATTATGGCTCAATGTCTTATTGATCATTGAGCTGTAGATCTTCCACTAATATTTTTACAACATTATTGAAACGTTGGGATTCTTAGTTAAATTAGTGTTATGTTTTCAGACCAGTCAGCTGTGTAGGGAGAAAGAAACATTTCAAAACGTAAAATGTTATGTTTCAGTTTAGTTTGTTCCTACTGTTGGGTGTATATTACATAATACTTAATTGAAACTGTCTATTTTCAGTTTGTTCGTATTGTTTTTATCTTCAAGTTGCTGGAAAAGTTTAAAAACTTACCTTTAAAATGCTTGAACTTCACTTTTTGAAAATGGTTTGAACCTTGAATAAAACTCCCAGTTAGATTGACTGGAAACCAGACACTCTGCCCCAGTAAAACCCAGTTAGATAACAAGGTTTCCTCATTTCCAGGCAGCTTCACTTCTTCCTGTCCTCTAATTAACAGCCAGTCCAGAAGTAGCTGATCCACAGAAACAGAGAGATGATGATGACACAGATCATATTTATCGCATAATGATGTGAGCAACATATCAACTTTGTCCTGTGAATCTGCTGCCCCCTGCTGGTTATAGTAGGCATTGCAGTTCATCGTTTTAAAGCCAGACTTTCTCCTTGCTCTGCTGAATACAAACTAGAAAATAAAAACATTATTGGCTGTTGCATGACTTCCTCTGTGCCTTGATGCTTTTTTCCAGGTAATTTCTGGTTCCTAACTTCAAACTTTGAAGAAATGGCATTTTCTGCAGACTTTTCATTTAACCATTTAAGCATATTTTGTACAGCATTGAAACTATAAAAAGAATGCAAATAAACAATACAATTTATTTTTTAAATAAGAAAATAAAAATTTTATTGGCTCAAATGTAATAACAGCATTCCTTTAGTGAACGAGTAATAATTTATGTCAAAGGATGAATCTGCAGCTAAAAAATACTTCAAACATCAAGATGTGAAAAGTTCAGGATTTTATGCTTGACTTGGTGATTTTATTTTATTTTATTTTTTTTTATTAAACAGTTATTAATTATTAGATATTTACAGACAAAGGTTTTTTGTTTATCTTAAATGCAGAATGTATATATCTTTGAACAGTTTTGGGTTAATTGCTCCTCTAATTAAGTTTTTGTTTAAGAAAATTACCTTTTTTGAGTCTGGGTTCTCCAGTTAATGATGAATCGATTTCTAAATTAGTGGACAATTATTTGAATAGTTGATTAATCATGCCAGTCTAAAGGGCTGAACGGAAAGGGTTTATGGTTTCTTTGATGTTTCTGTTTTTATATCTTATAAAGTTATTTAATTAGATCAGCTTTAGCTGCTGAGTCACTGTGAAAAGCCGCTTCCTCCTCTGTTTAACATTGACGAGAGGTCACAGCTGGTTCCTCATCTGTTGGCATGGCAACCGCCTCCAGCAGCGGCGGTTCAAATGGCTGAGTAACCTTTCTGTGTCTCTGTCGCCCAGGTGAGGAAGCACATCACCGACCTGTATGAGGACCTGAGGGATGGACACAACCTCATCTCCCTGCTGGAGGTCCTCTCTGGAGTCACTCTGGTAGGAAAACACAATTCATGTCTCTATTTATTAACTCTTGTAAGGCTCTGCAGGAGAAAAGCTCTGGCTTGAAAATGAGTTTGGGTGCTGGTGCAGGACGGGTGACGGGTCGGTTTAAGTCATCCAGACAAACACAGACTGACTGCTGACTGTGCTCCTCCAGAGGGACGGATCCACATAACAGAACCTGACAGTTTCAGATCAGAGTGACATGCCGATGTGGCTTAAAAACAAACCACATCAGATTTGTCATTAGTAACTTCTTATTTTTCTAAACAGAAGGTACTAATGACAGAAAATACATTCATAAAGTGGCTTTTATTTCAATTATCCCTTCTGTAAGTTGTATGATGGCGTATTAAAGCCAGGCTGAGAGGATTTTTGTTTGTTTTCTCCCTTACCAATAAGGGAGAAAAATCAGTTTAAATAGAAAAAAGCTTTGATAGTTCGAGATCTGATGTGACCACTTGAGTCTGTCTGGTTTTTCTTCAAAATACACAATTTGATGCTGATGTTTCACCTTGTCTATAAAACCAGTACCAAAGTATAACTTCACCTAATGCTCAACATTCCTCATTTAAGTTTTTATAATTTTTTTGTATTGGAAGTTTTCTGAAATGTTTTTACTTCATTTGCCAAATATTATGATTTTTTTTCTAGTAATACAATAACATTGTTCTTGCATTATTTCAACGTTATTATTATTGTCTCTAACTACGACTGTATTCTTATAATATTATGACTTTATAGTCATAATAAAAAAAAAATTCTTAGTTTCTCCCTAATATTCTGTCGCAGAGTTTGCCTGAATTCAAAGTCCATATCAATAGAAGCACTGAAACATGGCTGTCAAACAAGATGGCCGCCGTGGGCGCGCTGACATCACCCTGAACTATGGGAAACGAAAGGAGTGCATTGGTGCACAAAATAATAATAAATAAGTAAAACTTTCTAAAAATGAAATCTTCAAAAACCAAAAATTAAACTGATAAAACTGATTCATCGCCTGACCCAAACTGAGATCTCAAGGTCAGAATCCGTCATCAGATCAGGTCCATCTGTTGCATCTTTCATCTTTCCTCTGTTCTGTTTATTTCATTCCCGTTACCGTAGCAACAGAAGGGTGGCTTCGCCCCTAATAGGGCATATGCCTCTCGAGTGCCGCCTCTCATCTTGCTCAGACGAGAGGAGGAGGAAGATGATGAAGAGGAGGCTGAAGAAGGAGCTCAGGGAGTACGTGCCGATCAGTTCCACCCTCCGCCCTGCAGGGGGAGCTGTGGGGTTGCATGAGCGTGCTGTGGCACAGGTCCAACTAAACCAGCGCTTCTCAATTCCAGTCCTCAGGGCCCCTGCTCTGCATGTTTTAGATGTACCTCTATTCCAGAGCAGCTGATTCAAATGATTGCATAACCATCAAGTGCTGCAGAAGCCTGTTAATCAGCCACATATTCAATCCTGGTGTGTGGCGGAAGGGAAACATCTAAAACATGCAGGGCAGGAGGCCTTGAGGACTGGAATTGAGAAGCACTGAACTAAACCGAGCTGCACATGACTGAGATCTGCATGAATCACATGACAAACAGTGGCGCCCCATGGGGTGGATACGGGGGGACCATGGCCCCCTCTAAAAAATGCCGACCTCCTGAGAAAATCATGTTCATGTCATAGAAAGGCATACAGTCACCTTCCTGAATGAAGGCATAAATACAAAACACGTCTAATAATTAACATTTTAATCTGCATTTTTAGGCCTCAAATTTCTAAAGCAAGACCAAAAAAATTATAAGATTAGCAAAATAAAGAAAAACTAACAGTTTAAGATGATTAGACATATGAGACTGGAAAAACTAAAACTATTTGATTAAATAACATAAGAGATGACAATGTAGCACAAAAAATTTAACAAATGAAATTTGACCAAATTTTATGAGCAAAAGTATCATAATGTACAACAAAAATGGAGAAAAAGCAACATTTTTACTCTTACTCTTCCTGTTTGTTAATCCTGAGTGTACTCACATCTGCATCCTGCACTCCACTCCAGTTTGTGTGATTTTCTTCTTTTTCCTTTAACTAATATTTAACCAACCAACACTTTATCCAGGACGACGGGAAAGTTTGCCAACAGACGATGAAGGCGGACAGAGTGAAAGTTTGCAGTTTAAAAGCCGTTTAGCATGTTTTTAACAGCCAGTTGTGAAGATGGCGCCCCCTGGAGGATTGTTTAATCGTTTTGACTCCACAGCATGGACTTTAATCACTTTAATTGTACTTTGAAATGTTTTTTGTTCTTCTTATGTTTGATCTGTTTTGTTTCAGCCCAGAGAAAAGGGACGGATGAGATTTCATCGACTGCAGAATGTCCAGATAGCGTTGGACTTCCTCAAACAAAGACAGGTAACGGTTCCCATGGTAACTCTGCATGGCTGCTGCATTTATTAAAAAATAAAACCTTTGGATTCACTTTCAGAATCCAGTCTTATGGGGTTCATACATGTCAATAATTATGATGAATTTGTTTAACTGTCATTAGGATTTTCCTCATCATTTGCATCGTTTAGCTAAATCTGTTGTTTGCAGAAAGGTTTCACAAAAAATGTTAAGGTGAACTATATGTGTCAAACAAACTGGCTGCAAAAAAGGAAAGCAACACTGCAGAAAATTTTCAACCAGCACTTTTATTTATTTATTTATTTATTTTTTGCTTAAAATTTTTAAGAGATTTGGACATTTGGTACACATAAACAACCCTGAACATCTCAGAAAAACCACCAGCTCCACCGCAAGTCACAGTGTAGGCACTGAAACGATTATTTGTATTAATCATGATTAATCGGTTATTGAAATAATTGTAAACTAATTTAGTAATTGATTAATTGTTAAGTAGAGTATACCGACTCAAAAAAAGGTCATTTGTTGAAGGAAAGACAAAATAAGAGCTGGTTTGTAAATATCATGATTGGCCAGAAAACTGCAGTCAAAGCAATGCTCATCTTTAGTTTTATAATTTTTGTTCGATTACAGCTGGTTTTGTTTTGCATAATCACAGAAGTTGGATCAGAACCAGCAGTTTTAGTTTCTCTAAAGATTAAAACAATCAGATTGTTTTGTTTTTTATTGATCTATTTTTTTTTTGTTGTATTTTAGGTTAAACTGGTGAACATCAGGAACGATGACATCACTGACGGGAACCCGAAGCTGACGTTAGGACTCATCTGGACCATCATCCTCCACTTCCAGGTCTGAGCTGCTAACATGGAGCCTCTGGTTAAATCTAATTTCTGGAATGAAATCCTGGGTTTTGGAGAAACATGATGGAAAAAGTCAAAGTCTGAAATGGATTCCATGCAGCCAGACCTGCAGACTGTGATCATCTTTTAAGGTTTTCTGAACGACAACAGCCAGAAGGTCTGGATGTTTGGAGGCTGTAGGAATTCTCTTGATTAGTTTCTAATTATTATATATAGATTTTACTGCTGGTTGGTGGTTCTGGATGCGGGCGCTTCCTGCTGTGTTTACCATCTGGTTGAGAGGAAGAAGCGATTCACTGGTATCCGCTGCTAATTTTTCTGCTGCTCTCTGCTCCATTCAAAGAAATCATGTGACTTCCAGTCAGACGTGTGATTGGATAGTGATGTTGTACTGCATAAAACTGCAGCGGTTCCTCTTCATCCCACACTCCAAAAACACAAAAACTTACCAATAAGTTTTGATCTAGTTTATAGTTGAAATATTAGTTCACTTGAAATAAGACAAAACTAACTTACAAGTAACTTTTAAACAACATATAGGAGCTTGATTTAAGTCAATAATTCTTGGATATTTAAAAAAAAAAAGTAAGTTGGCCTTAAATACACTAATCACAAGTTGGGAATTTTGTCTTGCCATAATTATTTAATCCCAAATGCTCCATGTATTTTTTTTTTCTTATGGAACTTTTCTGTCAGGATAAACTTTGAATGACACTCAGACATCGTCATTACATTCTGTGACTTGAGATGGTTGAGGCAACCGCTAAGTAGCTGCTAATATGCACTTGCTAACTAACTAGCTTTTTCATAATGGGGCCATTAAAGCTAGACAAAATTTCTACCAAAAAAACACAGAAATCTTGAGATTCATTCCAGAAATTTTCTAGACAAAATAAGGAAATTTGAGTTTGAAAAGTCTAAAAAATTGCTGGAAAAAAGTCAGACTTTGAAACTCTGAAATGTCCTTATTTTTCTAGAAAATTTCTAAAATTAATCTAAAAATTTCTGGGTCTTTTGGAGGAAATTTGCTAGAAATGTTTTTCTATCTACAATTGTCCTAATATGCCATCCAACATTTTATGCTTTTATCATGAATTTCTAAAAATGTATCTCCAGTTGGCTGGATGATATTCAAACTTTATATCATAAGGGTCTTAAAAAGTCTTACATTTGCGTTGGTGAAAGCTGCAGAAACCCTGATCTTTCCTCATTTCTCCTGTAAAATCTGCTGGGTTCTGCTTCTGGTTCTGGTTCTGGTTCCAGGTGAGCTGAGGAGGCTTTGATCAGAGCTACAAGAAGAGTTAAAAATAAAGATGTAGAGCAGACGCTGCTCTGGATTTGGGCTCCAGCTGCTTGGAGGTTGAGGTGATTGATGCGTGAAGCTGCTGCTGCTGCTGCTGCTGCTGCTGGTCTGGAGGTTTCGCTGGTTTTTCCCGTTGCCCTGCCGTGTTGTGACGCTGCAAGCGACTGCAGATACTCGTCATCACTCTCGGTCACGTGATGCGACACTTGGCAAGGTGATGCTGCCATCTGGTTACTATGGAAACCATTGTGTAGCTTCTGCTCCGGGGCATGACTCAGCAGTTTGATGAAGAAATTAAAGGAGGTTTAATGGTGATGATGGCGGATTACAGGAAGAGTTCAGAGGTTTCCTTTTCCCTTTCTGTTCAGAACCAAAATATTACAAAGAAATACTCTCTACTTTTGTTGTTTTAGTCAGCCTCATGCTCAGGTTGCTGATTCAAATCCTGGAATAGAAACCTTCATCATCTGGACCCTCAGCAGAAACCAAATAGTAGTTTTGACCTGTTTGTCCTGTTTTATACAACCCAGCCTGCAGTTACTCTGCATCGCCACAAGATGTCACCATTTAGGTGAACATGTCAGCCTCCTCCAGGCCTGCTTCCCTGTGGCTGCCTCTGATTGGCCGGTCAGGCTGTTTGTCATATTAAATCCCTCCAATCAGCTGCTAAGCTGCTGGTCACTGCTGGATGTTGTTGTAAATAATTTCTAATACATTAAATACATTTGCATTTGTGTCAAAATCTTTTAAATGTTTAAAACTGAGCTAAACAAAATGTAAATATATGAAATATGTTTACATGTTTACATTAATAATTCATTCCTCATTATTAAGGAATGAATTTATGAAAACCATATCATCTTAGTGAGATTACAAATATTTTTATTATTTTATGTCTCCCAACTGTTATAAAAAAATACTTTTCTTCAACATTATAGGATAAAGATTTTACTGTTCCACATATGAATGATTTAACCAATCCAGTCTGGTTCTTGTGGAGCTGGAAATTTGAACACATATAAAAAGGTTTACATTTATAGAGCTAAATAAGTTTATCACTTTCTGTGCTCATATTGGAGTTGCCCAGATTTTCATCAGATTGATCTATTGGTCCTTTTTCAGCAGAACTATCAAGATCTTCAGGTTTCTGCAACTGTGCAATTATGATCAATGTTAGACACACAAGAAAAATATGTTTGGAAAGCCAAGCAGAGAGACATTGAAGTGGGGGATAAGATCCTGCAGCCATGTTGCTTTAAATGAAGTAATGCAGGTAATATTCTGACTGGAGTCTTTTGAAGTTCATCCAGTCTGTTTGCCAAATATCTCCATATTGTCTGTTCTGATGGATGAAAGAGATGTCTTCATCTTCCTCCTCGCTCTGCATCCTCCTTCTCAGCTCCTCTGGGATTTGGTGTTGTAGTTCAGGTGTTATTTGATGTTTTGACATGCTAATCAGCTGCTCCCAGTTGTAAAAACAATACCTTCTTTCCCAGCCCTACAACCAGTCTCTATACATCTTTACTCAGCACAGGATCACATCATGCAGCTGATGGTGGGCGGGAACCCTACAGAGGATTAAAGCTGGCGTATGTGAGGGTGGATTCCGGCCTCAAGCCATTTTAGATGGATTATATGGCCATAAATCCTGGAATAATTCAGATACTGGTTTATTGTTTGAAACTGTCAAAGTTTTGTCTTGAAACACTAATATGACACCAGTTACCAAACCCTGAGGATGCAGTTTTATTTCCTCTGGTGTAAGGCTGAAACGATTAATCAAATTAGTTGTGATTAATCAATTATTGAAATTATCTTCAACTTATTTAGCAATTGATTAATTGTTAACTGTAGAATACAGACTTAAAATGCTACTTACTAAAGAAACAACAGACTTAGAGCAGTAATTAAGCTAAAACTGTACAAAAAAAATATGCATTTTGCTTTTAAGATTTAAAAAACCCAAACACTGAAGGATTGCTCTTATCACACTTTAGAAAAAATGTTTTTTTATTATTATTATTTTAAGGGAATAAAATTAAATGCTTTTTTGCATATTTTTAATGTATTTCTAATGTAGCATAAAAATACTTACGTGGTTCAATAAAAATCAGCAGAATATGCAAATATGCAAAGTTTTAGTGCGATTAGTTGATTTATTGTAATATTATTATTTTTTAAAAATAAAATAATCTTTAGTTGCAGCTCTTCTCTGGTGTTTCACAAAGCAGATTAATGTAGATGCTTCATGCAAACCGCTCCAGAACTGCACATTACTATAATTGTGCATTAATTGATTGAAACATTTATCCTCAGTTTGCCGTTTTCTGTCGTCGTTCAGGGAAGCTTTTGGGTCAAGTGTGTGTTTGTAGCACAGAAAGCTGTTCCCTAACAGCTGAGAAAGAGAGAGAGGGTCGAGTGATGAGGAAGCGGATTGGTGGAGGAGGAGAGCCAGAGGATGGGAGGGGTGGGCTGGTGAGAGATCGAGCAGAAGAGAGAGTGAAGCTGCAGCAGCCAGCAGATAAAAGCTTTTTCTCTCCTTCTGCCGGCGTCTGCGAGCCGCGGATAAAACCGAGCTGTGTAGCCAGCAAAGGGAACGGCGGATCCGCTCCGCCTGCCGCCGGATCGCCAGGCCTCAAACCACACACAGGGACAGATCTGAGTTGATCTGAGGGACCGCCCAACAACGCAGGAACGCTCGGTGCCGTTCCAGCCTCCAGTGTATCAATCGGATCGGCTTCTCTGAAGGTTTCGTTTCAGCCAGAGACGCCTCCCGTCTTTGTTTCTGGGAGGGCGCAATGTTTTAGTCTCCTCTGCGGTCCTACGTGATGCTCTGGACTATCCTTCACTGGACTCTGAATCTTCTTGGCTCTGCTCCAGATTCGCTGCACATCTGCACAAGAAGAAGCTAACTGATGACCAGAACTGCTTTCTGTTTTGACTTCCCAGCCTCGGAGTCCAGAGGCCTGTTCCTAATTTGGGTAAAAACAGACTTTCGGAGTAATTAAGGGGACTGTGGACTTGTTTTCGACATACTGATCCAAGTCCTGCCCTCGTCCTGCAAACTGTGTGGTTTTCCAGCTGTTGCACCGTCGCACTGCACCACCTGATGAGGAGACAGGGCTCCTGAGTTCCCAAGGGCTCCTGGAAAAATGACAACTTTAAACCTCAGGGAATGAGATGGAGTGGAGAGTCTTGTGATACCAGCTTTTCAGAACTGCAAAGTCATATTCAGACTTTTAATTGCCGCCACACTGAGGATATAAACACATGTCAGAGGAGCCAAGTCATCACAGGAGAAATCTCTTGAATGGCCCGGATTAGACGTGAGGAGCGGTGGAAATCTGACTGAGTCGTTAGTAAGCTGTCAGAGTATTGGCTGGACTTCCTGCAATCTGTTGCAGCATTGGCTGATGGCTCCCTCTGTCACTCACATCCAGACTGCAGGACGTGCAGCAGGAATACCACGAGAAGACTCTAGATATACTGATCTCTCTTCATCTCTGCTGCATTAACATTACCACAGCGTGGTCTGTGGATCATTAATTCATGAGCTTAGATAGAGCTCTTGGATCCCTTCATTCTGGTTCTGTTGATCGGAATGAAAGGGGAGCAGATCAGAAGGTTTTTCTCTCCTTGGAATTTAGCTGTCTTCAGTTTTCCTGGGACTTTTAACGATTGATGGAAGATGAGACTAGAAAACAAGTTAACATTCGTTTCTTTGGCTGTGTATTGAAGGTGGGGCGGCTGGAGAATCCCAGATGGGATGAAAACGACTCTGATGTGTTGCCTTAAACTAGCTGCCAATAAATCTGAGTCCTAAGCTAAACTGAGTTGATCTCCACCTGTCCCCTTTCACCGGACAAATGGACTGGAGAATATACTTCCTGGATTGATATATTGGAAGGTAGCCTAGTAGAAACCAGCCTCTCGTTCTTTGCTTCACTCAGAGGGCCTGGGCTCTCGGCTATTGAGCGACACTTGCTTCCTCAAGGTGTGGATTATTAAGTTTTAATCTTTTGCCCGTGACGTATGTAATGTGCCAGTTCAACGTAGGGAAGCTTACCAAGAAGTGCCGAGCTGAACGAGATGGCTGTTAATCTTAATTCAATATTTGGAAGCGTGACCAACACGGACTGAACTGCTTCATTCACTTCCTTCGCTGCCATTGCTAAAACTGCAAATAGTGCAGAAAATCGTTCACAAGTCCTTCTGTTCGCTGACTGACCCGGTTGAATCCACTTCAGTGGGAGAAAGCCCCGACTGAGCTGTGAAGCAAGATTTGAATCGAGAGGAATAGCGCAGGAAGGCAATGGCCAGACCTTAGAGGTTGATCTTTCACCGGCTCGAGCTTCCCATTTGGCAGCATTCATTCTCCCCGGCGCATCACCGGAGACATGGGGAATTCAATGGGTTGCGTTCGGCCTCTTCGGGAGGGCGATCCGGACGGTGCACCGACTCTGACACCAAAGAAACGTCTTCGCTTCAGACGTAAGCAGAAGAGTGATAAGAACCGGAGGGCTGGGGAGGAGAAACGGACCCGCGTCCATGAGTCCGGCGAGGTCGACCAGGTGAAGGAGAAAAAACATGAAGGTGTGGAGTGTAGCAGAACAGTGCCTGAATCCCATTTAAGTCATTCCAGAACCGATCCACACAGCAATACTCTGTCTCCCGGCTCTATGGGCGGACTGTTGAGCAGCCGAATACTCGAAGCGACTCCCAAACCCAGTCCAGCCTGGAGAGGAGTCTTCTGCCTTCCTGGGGAGGAAGACACGGTCAGCGCCATCATCGACGTCTCCAGCATCCCGAGCCAAACCACAGCCACCACCCCGGTCAACACGGCGCCGGCCCTGGGCAGTACCACTCCAGGAGGAGGCAGGGTCTGTCGAGTTAGGGAGAAAGTTCAAGGCATTTTGGAAAAACCTTGGATACACAAAAGGGAAGAGGAGAAGGAGAAAGTGAGTAAGGATGGAGGGGGAAACAGGCTGAAGCCGGCAGTAAAGGAGCATAAAGGTGTAGTCCACATCCGAGAGGTGGATGGGAAGCTCTGTGTGGTGCGGACGGTCTACCCCAGTGATCTGGGCTCCCCGCTGCGGAAGGACAATGAGGTGGATGTTCATAAAGAACCTCCAGCACCATCGCCCGTCGCAGGAAACATCCTGAAAGTTAAGCTGGTAGAACCAGCAGGTGATTCCCCAACATCTTCTGGCCATTTGCACATCCAGGATGCCATGAAAGCTTCGTCTCTTTTCGAATCGGGCTACTCCAGCGATATTCCTCTGACGTCTCCGGAAACGGCAGGCACCTCTCCCAGTCAGACGGACTGGGGAGGCCTGACCAGCAGCTCGTCTGAGAAACTGGACTCTACCCTGGAGAGTCCGCTGGCGCCGCAGAAACAGGCGGCTTCGAAGCACTTGCCACAGGTTTGTGTCCTTACAAAAGTAACCGAATCAAACCATCCAACGTTTCTAGAACTAACGTCTTTGGTCAAATATTTAACCTGAATTTGATAGAAAACTACAGAACAGGAAAATCCTGCCTATTCATGGTTTAGTTCTTGTGGATTTGCCTATTACCATAGTGTCTTTTTTTGTAGGTCATTTGAGAGAAAATGTACTTTTGGAAGCTGAAGTAATGAGGCTCAATGCGATTTCACATGATATTGGCTGACATTTGCAAAGCAGCCAATTCATTTCCATTCATTTTCCTTGATGCTGATTGGCTGTAGCACCAAGAGCTAAGAGACTTTGGAAGTTAGCTTCTGCTGTAGTGCTAAGACTCTTTCCAGAGTGTTTTAATGTTTATTAAGGTATATTTCATATTCAAACTATTAAAATAGGCATTTTTAGAGGGAAACTAAAAGATTTTAGCCTTTTGTGGGCATCTGTGGTCTCTACCTAATACTGAAGATCTACTGTGAGACCTGTAGCTTTATTTAATATAGATTTTGCTTTTTTGCAGCGAAGCTTTTTCTATTGCTGGTAAATCCAATGTTTGCTGAGTAATTATCCAACCTTGGATGAAAAACTTTGCAAAGAAGTGTTGATTTGTCTCATATCAAGTGTACTAAGATATTTGCTCTAAAACCTAACGTACTTGGTGAGATTTTGTGTTTTTACAGTGAATAACTTCAATAGGTGGATTAGTAATCAGCATAAAAACAATATTTAGAAATAACTTCAGTGTTTCTCCTTTCCTGTTTTGATTCTCTGAATCCGACCACATATATTTATTCCCAGGAAATGAGGAATAATTTAGTTCCTGGACCTTAATCTCCAAACCTCTGGTCTCTGGTGTTTGGAGGAGCTTTTGCAGCCCTTTTGTTTGTGTCTGGTTTGTTTTTGTGGTTTCACCGTCGTCATGTGTGCAGCCTGTTGCAGCAGCGGTCATGTCAGTTTTCAGCTCTTACTGGATTTTGAGGACATTCATCTTCTGTCAGTTCTTTCCGCCTTTGTTGTCGTGGCCTAATCAACACGGCCCAGCCAGTCCCTCCATCCTCCTTTTCCCCTTCGTCTCCCCACACACACGCATGCCAACGCACGCACGCACGCACACACACACACAGCTGACGTCTGTAGGATTGTGAGAGGCAGAAAGGTTGGTTGAGTGTTTTGGAGAAAGGTCAGTGGCTGCAATGACAGGGTTTACTTTCTCCTGTAAGTTGAAACAAATCGTTTACTACAAATTTAAACTGACTGGAGGAAAAGGTCATTTACAGTAGAAGTAAACAGTAGAAAGTATTGGTGGAATTCGATTAAAATTGAGTTAATGCTGTTAATTAATCCAATTAATTTTATTTTAATTGACATAATAAGCAACATTTTCTGGTTAAAAACCCCTTTTGGCTGCTAAATTTATCTTTAAATGCTATTTTAGGCTTGAATAGCTTTTAGCACAACTTTAACACACCAATAGTCTTTTTCTTGTTTCTTGCAGCGTCAGATAAGATCATTTTTTGAAGCAGAAATGGCCCAAGAGAAGCACTGCTGCTGTTAGTGGATGTAGCTTGTGTATCAGATTTACAGGCGTACCTGAAACACGCAACAAAGGTTCCGGCACTGGAGTAAAACAAAAGTAAATTAACAATATTACTTTAATTGTGTTAACATTTTTAATGAGTAAATTCTATGTCATTTAATGAATGGAAATGAAAGTCCTGCCCTTAGTTTAAAGTAATCTGATTCACAGTTTTAAAGCTAATTGGGTATTTTTTGTATTTCTTTCAGTTTTCTGCTTTATTTATTTTTTTTTTTGGATAGTAACATTTACATTTCTGACAGTAAATTAAATAAAAACTGAATTGCAGTAGTAATTAGTTCAGAAGGTGACTTTGTTGTAAAACTACTGCCACAAAATATTGTGATAAAACTTTACCTGTGTGTTGCAACAGATAGTGTTTTTTTTATCAGACATTTGTTTTGCTTCTAATTGAATTTAATATTAAATCTGACCTCAAACATCATTTGATGTGGCAACTATAGGTTTGGATTTTGGTCTCTAAAGTGGCATTCAGTTATGAAAATCTGCAGATTAATGCACTATGCATTAATAGCGACTTTACCTGCTAAGTGCTTCAGAGCCATGGACTTACTTCTGCATACATTCATGCAGGGGTTGAACTTCACATCTTCTGGGTTTCTGCTGCGCACGTTTAGCAGCGCTGCTCTCTTTGCTCTCTCCTGTTCTGCATTTTTTGGCCATTGCCGCAGTCTCCCGGCATTCTCCGGACGTTTCCCAGCTCCATGTGAGCAGCAGGGAGGGAGGGCGATTTGACAGGAGGCGACTGATGATGGCAGCAGCAGCAGCAGCCCAAGCACTGACAGTTACTCCCCCTGCGTCACTAATGGTCCCAAACAGACAGGATTCAGAGGAAAAGTCTCCATGCTAGCCTCCATGGAAGCTGTTTAATCGTCTGGGGAAGGAGAAACTCTGATCTCATTTGGCTGAAGTGACTCAAGTTTGTTTATGTTTTAGGCAGAAGTTTTTCCTCTACTGGAAAAACACATTTTAAAATGTCAACTAACTACAACAACTGTCTCTGAACCACACAGGCAGCGCTGGAAAACAGGAATTAAACATGTTAGGATCAAAGCTTTTTGTTTTTTTGAAGGTATTAAAGAGACCGTTTGTGGAAAATAATCACAGATGAAGAAGGAAATGCTTTCAAAGGGTGCACTGACGTTTTAAAGGAGGAGTGTAATGTAAAATAAACCTGTTTTGAGCTTTAGATCATGTTGTGATGTTATTCTCTCGTCAAATTAACAGACTGATTCTTTCATGCATGTTTGAGAAATCTCCATGGCAACCATTCAGGTGTGGCTATATGTCTTCTTTCACAATTCACTGCTTATTTCCAGACAACTTCCCTCCTTGACGCCTTCTCCACTCACCTCCTTCAGACTAGCAGCAGCAATTAGCGAACACCTGGTGGAAGTGCGAACCTGGAGCTACTTCTCAGTGAAACACTCCTAATAAAGGCTCTAAATGGCGTCATGGAGGAGCATTGTTGTGATGACATTCTGAAAGCGGAGTGTCAGAAAGATCAGGAGCTTCTTAAAGAGACAGAGGCCCAATTTCTAAGTGTCAAATTATGACATCAATTTTCTCTTAAGTCATATTTGAAATACAGAGACACTGAAGGTAACAGGATTGTGTTATAAAATGCAAAATAAACAAAAGAAAAACGTCCTAAAAGTGTCTTTTAATCTTAGGCAGTTAGGTGTTCTCTGTGTTTTATTTTTTAAATAATATTTTGTGATTTCTTTAACTAGGACAAAATGTTTCCCTTCCTCAGGAACAAACTTTATTTGTTGATCATCCTCTGAAACAGGAGATGATGAAGATGAAGGTGATAAAAAGAGATAAATGGAGACTGAGGAGGGTAATGATGCTGCAGTGAATACGTTTATTTAATTATACATGAATAATTATCTCATTATTCTTATTATTAATAGTCAAAGACATCGAGGCGAGAGGAAACATCAGGTTCAATCAAAGAGATTTGTGTTATGTTGTTTCCATAGTAACTTCATTTCCGGCTACTGTTGGTTTTACCGTCTGTTTTCTCATTTTTACCTCTCTCTCTGCTCTCTGTTCCCCTCCAGATCTCAGAGATCTACGTCTGCGGCGAGTCCGCTGACCTCACAGCCAAAGAGAAGCTGCTGCTATGGAGCCAGCAGGCCATCGAGGGCTACCCCGGCCTCCGCTGCACCAACTTCAGCTCGGCGTGGAGCGACGGCCGCATGTTCAACGCGCTGCTGCACAGATACAGGTCAGGGCCGCTGCAGGCGGAGCGGCGCTGCGTTTTAGGCAGACGGAAACCAACATGCTGCCTCTGTGTCTGCATGTTTTCTTTTGCAGGCCGGACCTCATCAACATGGAGGCCGTGACCCGGCAGAGCAACCGGCAGAACCTGGAACAGGCCTTCGAGATCGCTGAGTCGCTGGGCGTGACCAGGCTGCTGGACGCCGAGGGTGAGGCTGCGGATCGGAACCGCTCTTCTGTTAACATGACGCATTTTCCCTCAAAGCAGCCAGACTTACTGTAGATAATTTGAAGTGCTCTTAGTTAATTGTTCGCCACATTTTCTCTGACAAAGTCTTGTTTTGCCCTTTTTCTGCCATTTACTGAGGAAACCTGTTTTTATTTTCCTTTCCTTACTGAATCATTGGGCATAAAACTTAAAAAGGTTCAGGATGGATGGATGGGTTTTAACGACGGTTGTAAGCTACGTTTCCCTTACAAATATGTTGAGAAAACACACTTTTGCTATTGCAGTGTTTTCATTAAATAAGAAACTAAATTAAAATCCCATGTCAGTAAGTTTGTTCAGGAGAAAAGTAATTAATAAACATGCTGCACCATCATCATCCAACCATTTCCTGTTGTCTTTTTCATCATTTCATCTTTCGAAGTGGTAACATTCGATTGTTGATCATGTGACTCGTGATTTTATGAAATAAAATAATTTTGATACCGCAAAAAAACTAATCCTAGTGCAAAAACTTTATATCACAAACCTTTATGGTAGATCTTCTTAAAACAGAATTTGAACCAGATGAATCTGAAACTATGACTTGGGAAGTTCTAGGTTGAACATCTACAACAAAGTAGATTTTTGATGCAAACTTCATTTATTTTTGTACAGTTTTGGGTTAGTTGCTGCTCTGAATATGTTGTTCTTTCAGCAAATGGCCTTTTATGATTCTGTATACTGTAGTTAATGATTAAAAGATACTAAATTAGTGGAGTTATTTTAATAATCGATTAATCGTAATTAAATTGATTAATCATTCCATGGTTTTTATGTTTCTCCTCTCTGATTTCCTCAGATGTTGACGTTCCGTCTCCAGATGAGAAGTCTGTCATCACTTACGTCTCCTCGATTTACGACGCTTTCCCTAAAATCCCAGAGGGAGGAGAAGGCATCGCCGCACAGGTGTGACCCGACTGCTGCTTATTATTATTATTTTCATTTTAAAGATAATTTAGATTTTCTGCTGTCCTTTAAGATGTTCAGTGAAAATTTCCTTCCTTTTCCCCTGAACTGTTTCCTCCTGGTCATCAGGAAGTGGACCAGCGCTGGTCAGAGTACCAGTCTAGGTTCTCGTCTCTGCTCCAGTGGAGCCGCCAGCATACGGCCTTCATGGCCAAGAAGAACTTCCCACAGAACCCAGTAGAACTCAAGGTGAAAATCTTTTAGACCAAAACATTGCCCAAATTAATCTTATACCCAACTAATTCCTGTTAACTGATTTGTTGTAACAAAAGCTAGAGCTGGACGATTAATCGATTTGATATTAAGATAATTGACGATTAATTGATTTCATTGAGTATTAAGTTAGTTGATAATGAATTAATTTGATCTAATGTTGATCATTAATTGATCTTATTGAATGGTAAGTTTATGATTAATCGATGTTATTGATTAATCACATTTCAGTGATGTCAGCATGCCCATGGCGGCCATCTTGTTTGAAAAACGTGTTTATAGCTTCTATTTCTCTGGACTTGAAGTTCAAGTCAACTGTACGACAAAATATTAGGGTCAGACTAAGATTTATTTTTTAATAAAAATAAAATAATGTTACAAGAATACAGTTGAAATAATATGAGAATAAAGTTACAATGTTAGAACAACAAAGTAGTAATTTATTGAAAAGTAATTATACAATATTTTTTATCATTAAATTGCTTTTTCTTGTAATTTTATGACTCTCTTCTGGTAAAATTGTGTCTTTATTCTGCTAATATTATGACTATATTCTCATAGTTAAACATAAATTATTGTAGCCTGGCCCAGAAGAGCTGATTGAAGTAAAAGCCACATTTTGAAAATGTTTTCTGCTATTTGTAATTCATTCTTAAGAAAATAAAGCAGGAAAAAAACCTACCAGAAGCCCTTAGGAGGAAACCTGCTGACATATTTGTTATAAATGAGGCATGCATAAAGTTATTGAAGCCTGTTTGTTTGTGAAGCTCCATCATTGACTGTAAAGGTGACTGGTTTTGAGTCGCAGCATCCATTAACACTTCGTTCCTCCTGCAGGCACTTTATAACGAGTACATCCATTTCAAAGAGACGGAGATCCCCAGCAAGGAGACGGAGAAGTCTCACATCGAGCATCTCTACAAGCTGCTGGAGGTGAGCGCCTTGTGCATGACGCCGCGTTGGTTCTCGGAACAAACCCTGCAGAACACAAACACATGATGACTGAAGAACAAAAGCTCCCCCTGTGTTCCCGCTCAGCTGATTCTACCGCTGAGTGAGACTTATGATGCGTTAACCGTTCCCGTTTCCAGGTTTGGATCGAGTTCGGCCGGATTAAGCTTCCTCCGGGCCTCCATCCCAACGATCTGGAGGAGGAGTGGGGCAAACTGATCCTGGAGATGCTGGAGCGGGAGAAGGCCCTGAGGCCGGCCGTGGAGAGGTGCAGAAACACAGACAGACTCTTTGTTGTTCAGGTTTGGTTTCACAGGAGTTCCTAATGAACCTGTGTCCTTTCAGAGTGGAGCTGCTGCTGCAGCGAGCCAATAAGATCCAGAACACGGCCGTGGACTGTGAGGAGAAACTCACCCTGGCTAAGAATACGCTGCAGGCTGTGAGTTCGCCTCCATTTACTTCACAGATTTTAGGGCTCCCAGCTGGATGTCAGGTAAACACAGTCGAGGGCTGCTTTACGACGTCTCGACCCATCTGGAACATCAAATATTTACTCACCGCTTTCCTTTCCCGCAAATATTCCACGTTTATCCTGGAAACGGAAACACTCTTAATAATTACTGCTTCTTATTTTTTTTACAACAGAAAGCATATTTTTAAAATCATCATAATTAGCAAGAAACCATTAAAACCACTTTGATCATTTTAGTTTTTTAACTAGAAAAAAAATAAAAAGAATAATTTAATGAAAGAAAATGTGAAAAGTAAAAACATTTAAAAATAGTAGAAAGCAAAAAAGGAGCAAATTTTTCTTGGCATCTAGCAGGAGTTTGCTGCAGAAGGGAAGAAACTGAAGCATCTGTCATCTGGTTTCAGGACGCGTCCCGGGCCGAGAGCGGCGAGGCGGTGCAGTGTGAGAGAGAAATGGCGTGTTACCTGCAGGACTGCGAGGCGCTGATCCGGCAAATCGAGCAGGATCTGAAAATCCTACGAGAGGAAAAGTACTACCAGGTGGACCAGCTGGCCTTCAGGTGAGAATTTGAGTAAAACAGAACAGAGAATGTTCAGCTAATTCTGTTAGTAAGTCTAAACATATGAGGGAAAAAAACTCAAGTCTAGGTTAAAAAACTGAAAAACGTTGGTTCATAATGGTCTCATCAATCCAACTTTCTACCTTGGTCCACATAAAACATGAGATATTTTTGTAAACAATTAAGAAAAAATGTACGTCACACGACATTCAGACCTGAACTTTCAAAGACACATAAAGACAGTTATAAAGTCGGCTTTCTATCACCTGAAGAACATTTCCAGGGTTAAATGGGAATGTTCTCTCAATTTATTCATTCATTTTGAAATGCCTAGAATCTCTAAAACTTTGCTATATATACGTATATAAACGGTAACGCATTAATCTGAAAAATTCAATGCATTATTGCACAACGCAGATTAATCAAACTAAAATGGAGGGTTTCCTAGTTCACACCAGCACTAGTTTTTAATAACTGTGTAAGTAAAAGGAAACTTGACTGTTTTGAATCCCTTTATTCTTTTTTCAGATTTAAAATGCAATTTGATTGAATTTACTAGTTAATATTATGGAGAAGTTTTTTCTGAGAGAATCAGCTTTAAACCTGATTTCATGTTGACTCATCATGCACGGTAAATTAATTCTGCCTCCTATATAACACTGTTTGACCTTTTCGTGACCTTTCCAAGAGACACCAACAGATCGTTAAGCGGAGTTAAATCAGGTTCAAACCTTCAGAGCTTCTGTTTTTACAGGAAACACAGAAACATACGGGGGATAAATAACACTCCGCTTTCTGTTAATACTGACTTTATCTCCTGATTTCTGCAGAGTTAACTGCCTTCAGGAGGAGCTGGTCTCGCTCCGGCTGCAGTGCTCCAGCGTCTACAGGAAGGGCCACTTCTCTCAGGCCCTGGAGCCCACCGGCACGGAGCCGCCCTGGCAGAGAGCCACAGACGGAGGCCTCTCTCTGGGTCAGACCCTGCTGGGAGCCGTGGGGGCCTTAGGGACCGTTGGCGCCGCTCTCCTGCGGCGGCCGATGGCGCGCTCTCAGCTGGTGGCCATGTCATCATCAGAGGACGAAGGAAGCCTGAGGTTCATCTACGAGCTGCTGGGATGGGTGGAGGAGACGCAGGTCAGCCCCTACCGTCCGAAACTTCCAAAAACAGATTATTTCAGGTTATTTTAAATATAACCTGGATCTGTGGCTCTTCCTGGTTTGATTATGATTTTAGGTTCTTTACCTCCTACAAAACTCTCATATTTTCAGGAGATAAATAGAGCTTCTCTCCACTTTTACCTATAAAGTTTCTCTGTTGAACATGTAGATTAAAAAAAACTAAACCTTTTTTCTTTGTTTTGTTGTATTTTCAGCTCTGTATCTCGTCCACTTTTCACTGCAAAAACAGAAAAACCTACCAAGCATTTTTGGTCTAGTTTCTGGGGCAGATGTCTTGGTATACAAATGTATAATTTTTCAAATAAAAAGACACTGGCAGATAACTAAACTAATCTGCCATTGGGACTAGTATTTATAAAAATAATCACGCATAAATAAACTGAACTTTTTGCATGTTGATATCTGAAGTATTATTTTTAGCTGCATGCTTTGCTGCAAATGATAAAACTTTTCCTAAAGGCATTGAAATATATCTTTCAACATATTTCTAATATATAAAAAGGTTTTATTGGATAAATAAAAAATCTGCACATTGTACCAGTTTTTTTTTCTGATTAATTTTCAAAATAATTTATAAAATAATTAACTGTAGCCCTACTTTGGTTGCAATGGTGATTCCCTCCTATTAGAAAGAAGTATAAAAACACTTCAAGTCTTAAACAAACTGACTTTTTGCTGAATCTTGACTTTCTATAGAAAATCGTTTCGAGTTGTTGGAGATGTGACCTTTCACTTCCACAAAACGCTAAATTCTGCAGATAAACTCTGTCATTGTGTGTTTTAGGAGCTGCTGGAGGGAGCAGAATGGGGCGCAGACCTCCCCTCTGTGGAGAACAACCTGCAGGAGCACAACACCATCCACACGGCTGTGGAGGAGCTGCTGAGCAGCCTACAGGAGGCGCGTAGCTACGAGGTGCACATGCAGCCCTACAGGACCAGTTCTTATTTTTGTTAAACAATACAGTTGATCATCAAGATTTTGTTCGTCCCCATTTAGGCTAAAGTATCCCCGAACTATAAAGGCAGCTACTCAGAAACCCTGGCCAAACTGGAGCACCAGTACTGCAAGCTACTGGTGAGTGTTTCCCAGTTAATCCCATTAAAGTATGTCAACAAATTCTCCATCTGCTCTATGCACTTTCCATCTTTTTCTCCCTTTTTTTAGTTAAATGTTTGTGTTTCTGCAGTTCTGTTGCATCTAAAAGCTTTCAGCGATGCTAAAGTAGCTGCTTTTGAGTTTTAAATGTTCAGTTTTGTACATTTTAAAGCTTTACAACACGAGACATTATTACATCAAAGCATTTTTTAGCAGGAGTAGTATGCCCCTTTTTATCATGAATGTCTGGCTGACAAGTTACACCACAAAATCACAAGGTTTTACCAAGTATTTTTCTCTAGTTTCTGCTGAAATATCTTAGTGCTCTTGGAAAAAGACAAAACTACCTTTCAAGTAAATATAGGAGCTTGTTTTAAATCAGTAATTCCTTTTAATTTGTAGAAAAATGTCTTGTTTTATGTGAAATACAATAGTAGAAAAAAAATAAATTTTAAGGAGTTATTTACTTTAAACATGTTCCTATTTTTCCTGAAAAGTTACTTGTAAGTTAGTTTGTCTTATTTCAGCTGTATTGAGATATTTGCACTAGAAACTAGACAAAAAATACTTTGTTTTTCATCTTCGACTGGCTTTAAAATCCTCTGTTTCATGCCAACCAACAGCTTAACCAAACAATGAGAGGAAGTGTTGTTGTGTGTCTGATGGGGGGACGTTTGTGTGGTTTCCATAGGAACATTCGTCATGCCGCCTGCAGAGCCTGGAGAGTTTGCACGCGTTCGTGTCCCGCTGCACCGAGGAGCTGATCTGGCTCAACGAGCGCGAGGAAGAGGAGATCTCCTTCGACTGGAGCGACGGCAACGCCAACATGAGCGCCAAGCGGGAGCTGTACGAGGTGAGGGACGGCAGCCAAAGTTCCCCACTGTAAACACTGAATGTAAACACACCCTGTTGTTAACCTGCTGGTTCTGGTTCTGGTTGCAGGAGTCGAGGTTGGAGTTGGCAGAGAAACAGGATATGATGCGTTCCATCCAGGAAACGGCTGGCCGGCTCTGTCAGGAAAACCATCCGGCCAAACAGACCGTGGAGGTAAACTTTACAGATTTAGATCAGGTTGGTTCTTTAATGCTGACTAGAAGTGGGCGGGGCTTCTGTGTCATTGAGCTGGAAGCTCCACCCACCACATTCAGCAGCTTTCAGATATTGAGAAAATTCATTCTTCTCAATATCTTCCTTCCTTTCATCCTATTTTCCATTTTTATCCTCCATTTTGTCTGTTCATGTCTGTGCAGATTGAATTCATGTTTGGTTTTATGTTTGCCTTCAGCACCGGATCATAATAAGGTCCAGCTTAACGGTGTTTGGCAAGTTTTTAAACTTTGTTGCATTTAAAATAGTACAAAGAGAACACTTCTTGATTTATCCATGTTTTCCAGCTCCTTTTTATTTTTTGTTTATTTATTGACTGCAGCACAATAAATAAACAGTGAAGTTGGTTTTGTTTTCAAATTACCAGTAAAAAATTTAATAAAATAAAAAAAGCCAAACACACTTTAGGGAATGTCCTAAAATGCTCATTTTTGTTTTTGTTGTCAGAAAATTATATAAAACTTTTTTTACATCAAAGTCATAAATTAATTGGTAAAAATTACCTTTACTTCATAACTTCATGCTTTTACCAACATGTTTGTGCATACACTCGGTTTTCAGAGCCGATCTTGTTTCTAGCTAAAGTCAAAGCTCTTGTGGAGGTTTTTACATTTTACAGCTTTAAAAATGTTTTAAAATACTGTTGCACTTATTGATCAAGAAAAATGACTCCAGAAGTTCTGCATTCAAATAGTCAGGGTTGAATGAATACTTTCTACCGCAAACTGTCTTTATTTATTTTAAAGGTTATTTAAAATGAACATTTCTAAATCAAATTGTGAAGTTGCAATTTTTATAATGTGATTATAAAATGAATTTCATTAAAAAATGAAAGTAAAAGCAATGTTTTCTGTGTTTCCAGGCCTACAGTGCAGCCCTGCAGACGCAGTGGCAGTGGGTGGAGCAGCTGTGTGTTTGTGTTGAGCAACATCTCAAAGACAACACCGCCTACTTCCAGGTGAGCTTAAGGTTCTGCTTACGCTACGGGAACGTTTAAAACTGGATAAAACCATTGCAGTTCTGATTAAACTGGTGTAAACTCAATAAAACCATTTTAAACCAGATAAAACTAGTTTAACTGGATAAAACCAGTTTAAACCAGATAGAAACAGTTTTACAGTCAGATAACACAGGACAGAACCAATTTAAACCGGATAGAACTAGTTTAGATAAAACCATCTGGTTTAAACTGGATTTTTCTCTGCAGGTTGTTAATATCTGGTGTTTGTACGTTTTCTTCCAGTTCGTGAGCGACGCCAGGGACTGCGAGTCGTACCTGCGGCAGCTTCAGGAGACGATAAAGAGACAGTACACCTGCGACAAGAACAGCCGGCTGAGCAAACTGGAGGACCTGCTGCAGGACTCCATGGTAACCAGACATCCAATCAGAAAGCTTTAGCTCAGTCACTAGCCTGAATCAAGCCACGCCCACATCCGTCCATCCATTTTTTCATTTTCTTAACAGTCTTTGCATTTTTCCATTCTTCCATCTATTTTCAGGCAGGTTGCAGTCTGGACTTTGACTAGGCCACTGCAGCCTCTTGTTTCTTTTCTCCTACAAGTGGGAGTTCTTTTGGTTTTATCCTAACACGATGCTGTGATCCATGTCCATCTGTCCATCGTCCCAGACGTTTTGTCCTTCATTCAGACGCTGCTCTGCAGACCTCAGCCCTGCTGCCATCTTGATTTTTTTCCACAATCCCTACATATTAGTTTTTTTCTATTTTTCCTGTCAAGAATTGAACCGTTAACCTGCTAGTTGAGGCCTATAGATCCTCCTAGAAGTCCTCAGCTGGAGGTCATGTTGGGGTTTGACCTTCAATCTTTTCTGTTTCCTGTTGATGGAGTTTCCAGCTCAATGTTTCTCCCAGGAGCCGTCGTAGCTGTTCGCCTCAGAATGTCACACCTCACTCTTTATATTCCAGAAATTCAACTCGTCCGTGTTGGTTGAGGTTTAAATCACCAGCTGAGCTGCTGCTGTTCGCCTAACAGTAGCTCCTCGTCTCTCAGTGGGAAATTCATCTCTGGGGCGTAATGTAAAAACTCATCAGCACGGACCTGCTAGCTGCCTCCCTGTTGTTTCTCCATCATGAATCTTTGATGACACTCTTTTCTCTGGGCCAGATGATGATGAGGAGGTGTAGCACCGGCTGTCAGGGCGAAGAGCCCTCCAGTTAAATGTTTAATGTTTATCGGCCGAGTTAGAAAGGTCCGCTCAGGTCCAGAGGCTTGGACAACGCTGGTCTTCCTGCTGGTTCTCCACATTCTTACGTCTCTTTAAAGTTGCAGCTCAGTTCCTTTAATTATTAAGGCTAAAAAGTTTTCTTATATAGCACTAGCATCAATACATCCATAAATCATAGCAAGACCTGCTATGATTTATGGATACAGAGACATTGGTGCTGTCTAAGCAGACGATTCAGATTTCAGTATGTATATTACTGGATTAGTCACCTCCTGTTAGCCGCTATATCTAGTGACGCACCTGAAGGCATCATATTTACAGAACCAGACAGTTCCAACGTGGTCAGCTGGTTTTAATGCTGTACAGTGGCTGCTGGAAATGACAAGAGTTTGTTGTTGACTCACCATCCAGAAGCCATTGTTGCATTCTTGTTGGTTGTGCAGGAGGCTCCACTTCTGCTTTTCAAAGATGTATGTTTGTTTAATTGCGCATCTGTTTGCAGCCATTTTCACGTGCGAATGCAAATGTTGAGTTGAGCAGCTTATTTGGATTTAAAGTGACAAGATGCTCTAAAAAAAAACTAATTCTGAACTGAACAGACTAAAATCTGATTATCTAAGAATGAGTAAAAATGTAATGAACACGTTTTGTTTAGACCACAGACTTAACTAACCTCTTAAGGAAGTGTAATAGGTCACCAGTTGAGTTATGACCCTCTGCTGTTCCTGTAGGAGGAGAAGGAGCAGCTGATTGAGTACCGGAGTACGGTGGCCAGCCTGGTGGGTCGGGCCAAGACGGTGGTCCAGCTCCGGCCCCGCAGCGCAGAGAGTCCACTGGGTGGCGCCACACCCATCAGAGCCATCTGCGACTACAAACAGATCGAGGTACGGCACCCGAGCTTGACCGGTTTCTCACCTCTGACCTTCACCAGTGATCACCTTCCCCTGGAAACGCCTCCAAGTTTCCTTCTCAGTGCAGCGAGAGTTTGCTTGGAGAAATGAGGCGGAAATGTTTATCAGGAGAAAAATATCTGGTCTAAACTCAAGGAGCTCAGAGGAAAGTCGAGCATCAAAGAAAACCCAAGCAGTATAAAAGAAGAGGATTAAAAAGATCTGACAAGATGGAGGAAATAAGGTCGTTGTTTTTCCATTCATTTAAATATCAAGAATTGGTTCAATTATTAAACTATTTATTCACTCTGAAAGCCTGTCCAAAATTTATTTGGTAGATTTGAGTTTTAAGACTCAAATTTGCCAAATAAATGAAACAGTTCTGATTCTGAGAAAAAGTCAGAATTCTTATTTTTTCAGCTCCGTCATTCAATCAGAAACCAGTTTGGAACCAGAAAGTTTTCCTGTTGAAATGTAGAAAATAACTCAGAGGACGTTTTGGATTCAGAGGAGATGAAGTATCCGTCCTGCTGGTTCTGTCGGACCGTTAGCTTGGCCATCTTCAGGGAGTCTAAAAGCATATTGATTCTAAAAGTGTCCCAACCAGGATCCCATAGCTTCTCTGCAGCGCCCCCTGGATGTCCGGCTGCTATATTTAGCGGCAGGTTCTGCCGGGTCGGTGTGTTTGAACACCGCAGCTTCCTGTTTGGGTTTGGGGTTCAGCTCAAAGTGTCACAGAGGCTCTGGAGAGTCGAGCACCACAGTAATCTTTCTCTGCTTCGCTTTCTTTTTTCTCTCCACACCCCTCCTCTTCCTCCTCCTCCTCCTCCTCCTCTTCCTCTCGTCTGTCGGTCGGCCTGACAAGACAAACGTTCAGGTATAGCTGCCTCTCTTCTCCTTCTCTAACCTCAGATTCTCACTCGCTCGCTTCCTTATCAGCTGCTTTAAGACTTTTTAACATAATTCTCTAAGTTTGATTTATTTGCTTTTTTACCCATAAAATAAAATAGTTTCTATTTATTATTTTACTTCTGACTTTTAACACAATGAATGCCGTAACAGACATGAAACATGAACCTGTAAATGACAAAGCAAAAATATACAAAACAAATATTTTATTAAATGAATAAAAACAGCAAAGACAAATGGAGAAAATAAATAAACAGAATGCAGATAAAATGGGGCTTAATCTGTTCTATGCTACTATAATCGTTATAAGCGTTAGAGCATGTGCAGAGAAATTAACTCAACATTTCTGATTTTGATAAAAGTTAAGTTTGGTTTTAAAAACAATTTTGTAAAACACATTTTTCCTCCTTGCAATTAACTCCTCATAATACATTTTTTACGGATTAAATAGATTATTGAACTAATCTAATAATTTTTTTATATAGTTTTTATTTGTTTCTGTAGTTGTGATAACCTAACTTACAATAAACTGCAAAGTCAAATTTAAATTAAAATATAAATTTTAAAACAACCGTACAATTAAACAATAAAATGTGAAAAGAAAAAATAATCATGAAAATAACTTGCTGCCTTTATGATTAAACATGGATTTAAATATTTGCAGTAAATCTGTGAATATTTCTTCTGGATTTTTTTTATTTAACCTTTGCTTTGTAATTTCCTTAACTATTAAAACAATTAATAAATATTAGTGCAGCGCAATATTTTTTACCAGAGTAAAGCACAGAGAAACAGGCAGGATCTAAATAAAACTCATATAAATTATATATAAATATTCTGATACAACATAAATTCCAATGCAGAATATTTACAGAAAATCATTATTGTTTGTCTGACATCAGCTGATAAGAGTCGGAGGCGCTCACTGAACTGAACACATTCAGTCAGAAAACGACGAGCTCTGAATGCATTTCATATACTTCCTGTTTGTGCCGAGCTTTGCATTATTGACCTGTGTGTGTCTGTGTGCAGGGAAGGGGCGAGAAAGGCAGTTCATTCTAAACTGAAGCTAAATGCTAATTGCTAACAGCTGGGTTTCTGATCAGACTGTCAGGAAAACCAAACGCTGGGTTTGGAGAGCGTTTTCTGTTTGAGCTTTATTGATGCAAAGCCGCTTCGTTTCCGTCCCAGTTCCTCCGATCCCATGATCATTCCCGGATCTCCTGCAGCTTCATGATTTGTTTTCATTTTATGTTTCATGATCAGTCTGTTGCCCTTTGCTTTTTTTCTTTTCCTCCTGCTTGATTTTACCCCTAAAACCCATTCTGTCTCTAATCTCTTTCATTTTCTCAAACTCTCATAATTGCCTGCCTTTATTCTAATGTTTCTGTTAATTTTCTCCCATATTTCCACTCCCGCCTCAGATCACCATCAACCGAGGCGAGGAGTGTGTGCTGGAGGATAACTCCCAGCGAACCAAGTGGAAGGTGATCAGCCCGACTGGGAATGAAGCCATGGTTCCCTCCGTGTGCTTCACCGTCCCTCCGCCCAACCAGGAGGCCATCGACACGTCCAGCAGGTCAGACTCAAACTCTACGGCTTTTTTGAAACGTCTAACTTCAATCTGGATCAAAACGATTAATAACAGTCCAAATCATCCCATGGCTGCAAAAGGCCTTCAGACCAGAAGCGTTACACTGACTTTTCTCTTTGGGTACAGTTTAAATATGATTCTCACAAGAAACACTTTGTCAGTTAAAAGAATAAAAAACAATTTTTTAGGTAAATAAAAACAACAGACCTGTCTTATTTCTATAGTTAGTTTAAACATGCTGATCACAAGCATCACATGGATTTTACCAGTTTAAATGTCCTGATTTACAAGAAAAAGTCCTTAATGAGTAATAAAATAAAACAAAAAATAAATAAATAAGACAAATTCAAATGTTAAAAATCAAAAGAGAACAGATTGTTTAAAAAGCATATGTAATTATTTTAATAAAATTATTTTAAAAAAATAAAGAAAAAATACAAAATAAAGAAATAAAAAAATTTTTTTTTAAATATATATATGACAGTAACTTTTCTGTTGTTTATTTATTCATCACAAGCATATAGATGGATTTTACCAATTTATATTAACTATCTTAATTAAAGAAGAAACATCTTTAATGAGTAAAAAATATATTTGAATTAAAAAATGAAGAAATAAAACCAAAATAAATCAAATATATTAAAAATTAAGACAAAATAAATGAAAAATGAATGATGGTAATAAATAAATTTACACATCTTTAATCAGTTTTTAAAGAACAATTAACCATTTAAAGGAACCATTTAAAGGGATGGCTGCGTGTTTTTAAGCAGCTGAGGGTTTCGTTTGTGTCATGCTGACTGTTTCCTGTCACCTCAGGGCGGAGCAGCTCTACCAGAAGGTGATGTCTCTGTGGCATCAGCTGCATGTGAACATGAAGAGCATGGTGACGTGGCACTACGTCCTCAAAGACATCCGGTCCGTCTCCGGCTGGACTCTGGACTCAGTGAGTCTCTCACACAACTCCTAAGAAAGTCCCAGGCTTTTAATCTGAAAGTCTCACCTGCGTTCTCCGCCTGTTTCCTCCGTCAGGTTCGCAGTCAGAGTCCGTCGGAGCGGCAGCAGCTGCTGGACCACATGGCGTCGCAGCTGGCCGACTTCCTGTCCGACAGCAGGGAAAGCTCGCTGTTCACGGCGGCCGAGAGACGGGAGCTGGAGCGGGACGCTCAGCAGGCGCAGCAGCACTGCCAGGACCTGCTGCGCCACATGGAGACAGGTGGGGGCGCCACCGAGCAAAAAGCTTCAGTTTACATTCACACAGCAAGAAAATAAGACCCAAAAACAACTCGATCTTTTCACCCAACCTCATCTTGAGTTTTATTAACATGACATTTAACAGTAGTTCAACTTCTCTGTATCCTAGCATCATGTTTAATCACTAACAGGAAGTTGAAGTTGCTTTGATTCCCAAGGGAAATTGCTTGTTACTTCATCCAAGGTGATAAATATTGATAAATACAAATATAACCATAAGGAAAGACATAACATTTATGATTTCGTGACCATAATGTCAGCTCTGATTGATGAATAAACGTTAAAATCAAGAGTCATACATTATTTTATAACAATGTGCTGCTGTGGGACGTTCACGTTCTTCTGCGCTTCGGAAAACCTTTCACACAGAAATCTGGTTCCATTTGCGTTTAGTTATTGGCATGACCAACCAGAAAATCAGATTTCAGCCAGACATGTGAGCTGATCAAGAGAGCGCAGCCTGTTCCTGACCAGTGTTTCTGTTTCTGCGCAGCGGAGAAAGACGAGTCGGTGTCGCGGTCGTACCTGTCAGAGCTGCAGGACGTCACGCTGCGTCTGGACGAGGCCGAGCGCCGGATGATGAGAGCCATCGAGACTCCACCTCCCAGCCGGCTGTCGAGCGCCGGCTTCGACAACACGCTGCAGATCGCAGAGCAAGAGGTCAGTCTGAGCTCCATCTGCTGGGGGAAAACGGCAACTACACCTGTTAATGTTGTAGAAACTGGATGCCCTTCCTGTGTAGGAAAATTGGATAAAATGCCTTTTTGATTGGTTTTATAAATCAGGTATTAAAAAGTTTAAGGTTCAAAAAGAGTTTTTGTAAACATGCTCTTGGGAATGTTTTTCTACAAAGTTAAATGAATGTTAGTTTGCATCTTTTATTTTATATATATATATATTTAGGCGGAATTAAAATAAATTCAGTATTTATTTGAAGAAAATAATGAATAAAATAAGTGTGTAGTAATTAAGAAAGTAAAGACTTTTAAAGCTGCTGTATGTAACTTTTATAAAAATTATTTTTTACATATTTGTTGAAACTATCACCATGTTGTGATAATTTATGAGACAGATAATCTGTCAAAAACATTTAGCTTCTTGATCTTCTCCCAGTGCTAACTGGAAACAACCAATCAGAGCCAGGAGGCGGGTCTTAGCGCTGTCAATCACAATATGATCTGGCACTGCTTGTTGCTCTCTGCTATGCTACAGCTAGCATAACATGTTGTGAACGCTAAGGCTAGTTAGCATAGCAACCAATGACAGCAAATAAACAAACTTTCTGTAAAGGTAAGTTGTTTCTTTGTCATTAGCATATTTAGCAGCGGATTTATAAGGTTGATTGACAGCGCTAAGTCCCTCCTCTTTGTTCTGATAGGCTGTTTTATTGCATTTTCTCTGCATTTTCTGGAGAATGTAGAAGAGAGTGATCTTTTCACAGTTTTGCAACAAAACCTATTCTTTATAAAAATTACATTCTGCAGCTTTAAGAGACACAACTGAAATAAAACGTTTATTTTCCTGTTTTTTCCAGAAACTACAGTCTGAGCTGGACTTGCTGCGCTGCGGTCTGGGCGACGTTTCGCGGCGCTGTGTCCGGTTCTTCGAGGAGAAGTCGTCGTCCTCCAGTGTTCCCGTCCTGCGCTCGCAGCTCAGCCAGGCCGTGGAGCAAACCGACAGGCTGCACAACCTCTCAGCGCTCTACCTGGAGAAGTTAGTGAACCTTTTTATTCACTCACCACAGGATTAGCTTGAAACGTTTTGCTTCCTTATTAACTGAAATGTTTTTCACCCATCCAGGTTAAAAACGGTCGACGTTTTGATGCGGAGCCTGGATGAAGCAGAGAGCCAGGTCAGGAAGTACGAGAGCAGACTGAGCGAAGAGGACATCGTTCCCGCCGACACCGGCGCCATCCAGAACCTCAGAGACCAGCTGGGGGTAAAACTGATTCAGACGCTTCACAGCTGCAGCTAACGATTATTTTACCTATTGATTCATTCTGCAGATTTATTATACAATATTAGAAATGCATTAAAAGATGCATATAAACAATTCACTTCCTTTGATTGTTTAAAATACAATAACATTAACTTAACATTGCATCATTTATAGCAAACGATGAATTTGCATCTTTCTAACATCAACATGTGAAAAGCTCAGCGCCCTCTGCTGGACTTAACAGTATTTTTTGCATTAACTGACTTCAAGTCCGTTATTTCAATAATCTATTGATCTGATTAATCGTTTCAGCCCTGAAGTGTATTTAACTCGTCGCAGTTGATTGAATGATGTTGTTTTGTGGGTTTTTTAGCGGTGGCAGGCGGAGCTTTCAGAACAAGAGGAGACCATCGAGGCCCTGCGGGTCCAGCTGGGCCGGGCCAAAGAGGCGGGAGCCGAGCTCGGGAAGCTGCATGTGGACCGCAGCCCTGAGCTGGAGCGCTACCAGGAGAGAGCCAATCAGATGGCAGAGAGGTGGAGCAGCGTCAAGCGGCAAACGGAAACACGGTAGGCGGCTCCGACTGCTGCAAAGGTTTCCTTCTGCTGGGTTCAAAATGATATATTTATGATTCCTACTGGCTCAGTGACTTATATCTTATACATTAAACAAAGTTATTTAAATTGGGGGATATTTGTTAAATTAGTGCTTTGTTTGGTGAGTGAGACATTTCAAAACATTAAATTTTGTCATATTTTAGTTTCCTGTCTCTTCCGTAGAATATTATAACAAGACATTGCTAATAGAAGTAATAAGTATATAGTAAAATAGTAAAGTTGTTATCTTTTTTTAGTTAATTAGTATTGTTAATTAGGATTTTTACATCCAAAGTGATGTAAAAATTTGAAAATGTTCCTTGAAACTGCTTGATTTTTACCGTAGGAACGTCTCTGTTGTTTGTACCTGCAGGCGGTCGGACTTGGAGGTCCTGGGCTCGGCGCTGCAGCAGTACAGGCAGAACCACTCGGCTCTGATCCGGTGGATCGAAGAGACGACGGAGAGGCAGGAGAGCGCCCAGGCCGGACAGACGGACAGCAGGGCGCTGTCGGAGCAGCTGGCCCAGCAGACGGTCCGTTCACCTCGCCTCGGAGCGCCGCCGGCGCCAACGGGCCGTCATCTAACTGTTGTCATGGTTACCTGTGTTTTCAGGCGCTGGTGGCTGAAATCGAGCAGAACCAGACCAAACTAGACGAGTGCCAGACTTACTCCAAACAGTACTGCACCTCCGTCAAGGTGAGAATCTGTCCGTTCGTCCGATGAGCCTGTTTTACATGTCAGTAAATTCCCATGATGCATTTCTTCTGTAGGATTATGAGCTGCAGCTGATGACCTACAGAGCATTTGTGGAGTCGACACATAAATCCCCAGTGAAGAGGAGGAGGATGCACTCTTCGTCTGACGCCATCACTCAGGAGGTAACGAGCCGTTCTCAGTACAATCAATACGTATTATTGTATTGATTATGTATTGATATTACCTGAAGTTTCCCCGGTGAGTCGTTGTTTTCTGGTGAATTTGTTTCCAGTTCATGGATTTGCGGACGCGCTACACAGCGTTGGTGACGCTGACCACCCAGCATGTGAAGTACATCAGTGACGCCCTGAGGAGACTGGAGGAGGAGGAGGTCCGACCCGCTTTTACCCCAGTAACAACCGATCCCATCCGTTTGCCCCTCATGCTAACACTTCCTCCTCTCATCCCTCCATCCCTGCAGAAAGAGGTGGAGGAGGAGAAGCAGGCCAGGGTGGGCCAGGTTTCAGAGCTGCTGGGCTGGGTCAAAGGTCTGCGGGGTCGGACCGGCGGTCCCAGCGCCGAGTCCTCGCTGGCGGCTCAGCAGGTAGCTCACGACTCCGTAGCGGTGAATGTTGTCTGAAAATGGCTGCTGATCTGATCTTCATGTGTTTCCTCTGAAGGCCGTCAGCGAACAGCTGGCGGGGAGGAAGGAGCAGGTGGCCGAGGCCATACGCAGCACGCAGGTCTTCCTCTGCTCCAAACAGGCCAGCAAGTACGATCACACACCAATAATCAGCTGTAATCACATGATTAATTAAAATTAGCTCAGTAATTTACATTCTGATTAGTATTTGTTGTTTACAGACTTCATAATCCTTTTTATTTCTGTTTCAATTGTTTGTGGTTTTTATTTCTTCTTTTATTTATTGTTTTTGGGTTGTTGTGTTTAATTTTGTATATTTTGTAAAAAAAAAAAAAAAAAGTTTATTTGTCTTTCAGATTGCAAATGTGCATTATCATTAAATTAGTTGAAATATATATATATATATATACACACACACACACACACACATTTTCCATTAAAAACATAATTTAAAATGCTTATTTTCTTATTTTTAAAAGCAGTAAATAAGTAGTTAAATGATAAATCTAAAGAAAGTGCCATTGTGTTTTTTTAAATCAGGTTATTCCGACGATTAATCAGTCCGTTACTCGTTCAGCTGGAGTTCAGTTTAACCCCTGATTTCCTCTGACAAAACCCAAAAACAAATTCAAATGCAGGAACATGAAAAAAACCTTCGACTAACCGAGTTCTTCTCTTGCTGCAAGTCTGCAATGGTTTTGCACAGTCAAAAGTTTGCAGCTATGCAAGAAAAGGAAAATTAAAATTTGCACCTGAAACCTGAGAAAACGTTTTTGTTGTTGCTGCTTAAGAATAAAATCGCAGTCACTACTTTATGGCTACTGTCTGAGAACCTTTTTAAAATGACTTTATAACGTCAGCAAGCCCAAACTGTAACCAGAAGTCTGGACTATGAAGAAGCCAGGCTGATAGATTGAAAGATTTTTGCCAGAGACGTGCAGAAGTTTGGTGTTCTGATAACTTATCATTGACCTCGATGGAAATCAAACACAGAATGCCAAACTAGGGCGTTTGCATGCCGTGGTGATACTTTAAAACTGAACAAACATATGATTTGAATAATGTCCTTGAAGGTCTCATCTCCTGTTTTGCCTGGATATTTTCAGTAAAAGCTCATTTCAGTGGAAACACACAGAGGAGGATGTTACAGTTCAGTGTTTGAACTGAAACCGTTTCCAAACGTTACCTCTGGAGGACAGAACAGATATTTTTTTAGAGGACAGATGAGCCTGATGGAGACAAAACAGACAGGAAGCCTGAAGCTACCGAACAGATTTAGCTCTGCTGATCAGTTTGTGAAGCTCGCAGGGATAAACGAGGGTGAGGGGAGGATCAGCCACACACTTAACGTCCTTCTTAACCAAAAGTGGCGACCGCGGGGTTAGCAAGATCCTCAACCACGAGAGTACAGGCATAAACAACCCCTCCATCTTGGCCTCGTCCTCGCTTCCACGAGAGGCCTGCTGCGAACGCACGCGATAGCATCAAGGGCCATTGTGCGCCTGTGTGTGTGTGTGTGTGTCTCTTCTATTGTTCAAGGAGGCGACCAGCTGGAGCACAAACAGTCAGCCGGATCAGCAGCCTTTATTCTGATCAGGACAGACAGAGAGAGGAGCCAGGCAGCCAACAAGAGCTCTCAGAAAGGTCCCACAACAATGGCGGCCGGGATGTGACTGTGTCTCGCATGAGGGCGTTTGCAGGAATTGATGTGTGTGTTCAAGTTTGGATTGGAGACACACCCTCTGCAGGCTGACACACTGGAGCCCAGCACAAGTCCAACCTATAATAAAGCAGCAGCCAGGGAGGAGGAGGAGGAGAAGAGGCTCCTCTGTGGTCGATGAAGCCAAGATGGCTTGGCATGCTCCGAAACGGACCCGGAGAATCCAACACTAAAAACATACGGAGTCTCTATAAACACATTATCGCATATCCGCTCGCTTAAAACGCTCGGCTTTACAGGGAGAGCGTCAGTGTATCAGTTTCTCTTCGTTCGTGACGAGAGCTGGCCTCAGCCGGCGGACACAAATCATCGCCCTTCACCCTGCCGGCGGAGATTATCGCAGCGGCAGACAAGGTCGAATATGTGCGACTCATGTCTCATTTCCTGTCAGCGGGAGGCGAAGGATGCAGGAAGGGTGTCAGGGTTGACTCGGGGCCAGACGCAACAGCTTCGGTCTGCGGCCTTTAACCTGCACAAACTCCGCATGGAGCTGTTTATTTAAAGAGCTCCTAAAGTCTTAGCGATTACCAGAAAAAAGCCGGTAGTGTAACCAAAAGAAAGCATTTAGGTATTTTATGTTTAAAAAATATATCAGGATTATTTGATGCTTTGGCTTTTTATTTTGACTGTAGTTTTTTTTTATAACTATACCACTTTAAAGCCTCAGTTAGCAAACTTAATACAACATCTCCTTATAGCAGTTGATATGCTAGCTACCGTAGTAGCTAGCTAGCTTCTATTAGCTTGTTTATTTCTCCATAAAAAGGAGCGGAAAAACTGAAAGATGCCTTGAATAAAAGTCCGATTAAAATCCATGGCCAAATTCTCCTGCTGTTTATTAAATTTTTTATATATAAAAAAATCAATTACAGTGAATGTGGACGCCTACTCCAAACTATTTACTTTTTCTGTAGAATCATATTAGGAAGCAAAAATAGCTAGGCTAATTGCTACGTAGCATGCTATTAGCTAGCATTAGTAAAGCAGCTAATCTTCCTTTTCATTCCTTGGCACTGATTGGCTGCAGTAAGACCGTAAATCATGACGACAGTGGATGAAGCTTCTGTGGTGGAGTAAAAACTGTTACTGCTGTGTTTATTACTGCATAACAAGGTATGTTTGGTGTTTGAACTACAAAAATAGCTAGCTTTAGTCTTTTTTTTGTTTCCTTTTAGGAGGAGGAGTCTCAAATATTTGTGAATTTCAGCTATTAATGGGTGATTGTGAATACTGGGTGTCAGAAATGTAACATATACTTAAAGATGTGTTACCATTACAGTAATGTAACAGTTTACCTTTTCTGTAAACTGTGACATCTATAAAAGTATCACTGCAGCAGTTACGGTAAAAAAAAAAAAATACATTTTTTTTAGTAAAAAAAGAAAAGCAACTGGTTAACTTGTAAACATTTGTTGTAAATTTATGGTTTTACTCGTGCCAAAGTTATATCAAGAGAATCTGATGTCAACTTGTCATAAAATCTCACCCGTTATCATAAATAAGCTGGTTTACAGTTACAGAAAAGCTACATTTTCTCATTCAAGATCATCTTTAAGCTCCTTGATGTTTTCAGTATTTTTTGGCTTTATTTCATTTAGTAGAACCATGGCCTCTTTTCTTCATTACAAACCATTTCCAATCAGTTTTACAGTTCAACTGGTGGTTCGTCACATGAGGCGGCTGGAAAACAAAAACTTGGTGCCACAAGACCAAATGCCCCAGGGCATTTTACTGTAACCCATTCACACCAAATGCATAATCAAAATAAATATAACCCATATTTACAAAAGAACAGTCGGTGGTCGCACCAGAAGCCGGCCGGATTCGATGGTCTTTCATCCATTTAGGCCTCTGGTAGCAAGAGTAAGGAGCAGAATGGAGCTGCTTTAAGAGCCTCTGAGCTCCAGGCTAACTGACTGATAATTGTGGCCCGGATCACATGAGGGTCGTTAAACTGTCTCTCTGGGAATTTGTGACCGCTGATGAGAAAAGTGGATGTTATGAACCGGAAACAGGCAACAGCATAGAGTCTGTTTATTGGCGGCTTTGAAAGCCATGAGCTCAAATTGGTCGATAAACAATGGGACTGCTGTAACGCCTGCATAACATTTGTCTAATTAAAAAAAAAGAAAATGATAAGTTTCTGTAAGTGACACATTGTCAATGCATCTGGGAAATGAACATGAACTTTCTGGCTACATTTATAGCCTCAGGCTGAAAAACACTTATAATAGGGTTGAGTGTGTAGCAGAATTGTCATATTGGCTACATTTTTTGACAAAATGTAGCCATGTTTGGGGGGTGATTAAAACTAGCTAGCATTAGCTTGATCAACCCTGAGATACTCACCGGTTGGCAATAAAAAGTTCAAAATCAAATGAACCACAGATGAAAAAAGCCATTTTAGAAAGAATCATTTTCTAAGACATGCAAAGGCAAATCTCCTATGGGCTGCCAGAAAGCGAGAGAGATCAAGACTTCAGAAAACAAAAAGGCTGAAAAGTAGTACAGCAACGTTGCTCCATTTCAGTAGTAATTTTAATATTTTATAAGTTTACCGTCAAGTATCAATTAGGTTTCTTTAAATCTGAACTATTATGCTGGTTTTGATTAAACATGGGGGGGAAACTAGGTCATCACTTTTGGTAATAAACCCAAAAGGAGGGGAAGATGGTCTCAATTAAAATGGACTATTTCACAATTCAGTTGCACAAGACAATTCTGTGAACAAATTAAGTTACTGTAAATGATGGAATAAACACTTTAATCCAACTTAAAGTAATCATTTTCGGGAGAGGGAAGCTAAACCAACTAATGGAAGGATATTTCGGGAAGATTTTCCGTCTCTACTCGTCTAAAGCTTAGTGAAAGTAAAATCTGTACTCTTGACTGGACAGAAACAGATTTTGGATTGACCCACTTGAGCTGGCCTCATGTCTAAAACCTCCCACCGCTAATGAAAGCCTGCGGAGTCCGACCGCCATCTTGGCTCAGGTCTGCCAGGCAAACAGCCGCTGCAGAGTTCGACTCTGAGCGGCGGCATGTTTGCTGAACATCTGGAGCCAGTTTAATTCCACTCGGCATTTAATCCTCATCCCAGCCGTCCAGTTGTCAGAGGGAAAAGTACAGAGTTTCTGTCAGGACTCGGGTCCCCTTTTACAACAAGCAAAAATCTACACAGGTTGACTGTTAATTACCCGCAAGAAAGAAAGCTTCAGGCGACCAATAGAAAGCAGACATTTTTTAAGACAATAAGTCTTTACTCCATAAGACAAAATCTTTTAAAACTAGACATGCAAAACTAAAACTGGGAAGCACATCATTTTCGGCTACATTCATCGTTTTGTCCACACCATGAAAATAAAGTCACATGCTAACATTAGCCTAGCCAAAGAGTGTATTTTTTTATATTTAATAAACCAAAAATAAAGTAAATAAAAATGACACTTGAAATGTCTCCTGGAATGTCACATTTGAATTAACAAAGAGTCAGAAATGGCAGCGCTAGCTGAATGTAGCGCTAGCTTTTGTTAGCCAAAAACAAGGTGTGAATGAAGTTTGCTTTCACAAATATATGTGGAATCTTCAGATGAGTTCACAAACTCAACACTTCAGTGTTTCAGTCAAAAAATGAAAAGTAGCCAGTAGCTGTCTAAAACGTTGCTGAAAGAAAATCGCCTAATACGCACAAACATCAATAAGACAGTAATTACATTGGCTGCTGTGGGGGAGGAGGTGTTGGAGAGTCAGAGTTTTAAGAATATACCTTCAATATGCTTCAAGTGTCTCAGTAAAAATTCACATTTTTAAGTCAGACATTTTTCTAAATAGACTAAAAACACCAATGCCAATAGAAGCTTCATGCAAATATGAAGCATTAAAACACTACAGTGGCCTCATCCTGGCACAGAGTCTTCATGATTACCAAATGCCAACCCTTCTCTGTTCCAACGTTATAAATTTAAAGACATGGAGCTTGATAAGCTCTACTAGAACCTTGTGCTTTGGTCAGACACAACTAAGGTTAAACTTTGCTATGTTAAATGTTCTAAGTATGTTCGGCATTAAAAGGAATGCTTGGAAAAGCAACTCATTTCCATTGTTAAGTACGATAGAGGATCTGGGATGTTTGAAAAATAAAAAGGTGTTTTCTCAAGATAACGAGCCAAAATATATCAAAATAATGATTTAGACACTTAGAAAATCTAAAGACTAATCAAAGAGTAATTGTTAAATGGATTCTCCAACCTTGTAAAAGTTATGGAAAAAGAAAAAGTACACATCTTTAAGAAATGTGTTCCCCAAAGGTTTCCACCTGAGGGCATCCATCTTTGTTTTTAACCATTCACCTTAACCAATGAGCTTACACAGCTAATTTCAATCCATCAAATTGATTGATACCATTATAAATGTGGGAGTACAACAGTTTTGCACTATAATGTCACTTCTAGGTTAAGTGGAACGGGGAACTGTGGGATGTTTGAAGTGAAACCAATGCTCTCTGTAGCCAAGGGAGACGCCGTTTCAGAGGATGAGAGGTTTAGATTATAGGGTCTTGGTGACGTGCTGCAATCAGAGTCAGATTTGTTGCGACACAGAATCCGTGTATATCCACAGAGCCCTGAAGATCTAAGAGTGGGAACCTTTTAGTACAACCCTTTCTTCCGACAGCCAGCCTCCATTTTGTGCTCGAGAAAGCAAACCATGTCAGACAGATCTGTAGCTGCCGGTGGAAACAAAAGCTGATAAATATACCAGAGAAGTAAACAAAGAAGAAAGAAAGACAGCCACTCCCTAGGGTGACAGAGACTTGGCAACAGGAAATTAAAAGTGATGCATCAGATCACGGTTTCAGGAAAATAAGAAAATGGGCAAAGCCACTAAAACCACATGGCATTCCCAGTGAGCTCCTCCGACCAAATGCCATATTGAGATCTGGAGATCAGTCACACATTCCTGTCACTCAGTGCAATTCAGTCACAAGCAACTGCTTTCAGGCAATTCCTCTGCATCCTTTCTATTCCACTGATTCTTTATGAAACATTTCACGGCCCTAATCTTATATTTTACTGATTTAGATGCATTTAAGCACCTCAATAGTCATGGTTATTCAACTTCAGAGCTTCTAAACGGCATCAACAACTCCCCATGAGGGATTGGGACAATGCCAAATGGAGACAACCATCCGGTGTGAAGGAGCAGGGAGGAGCTGGGGGAGGAGAGGAGGCCACAATGGAAAAGATGTTCAAAAAGGAGGTAGGCATGTCAAAATGGGGGGCGGCGGGGAAAAGCAAGGAAAGAGGAAGCAAGAAAGTGGGGGGGAACAATTTTGCATCTCTGCCAAGTTAAACAGCTGAAACAGCCCAGACACAAAACCGCATCTGATCTGAAAGCAAGGCAGAACCAAAGTATTTAAAGGTCTGGAGAGCTGACAGAGTTATCTGGAGTGTGGGCGCTGCCAGATGCATCAAATTAGACCTGAGTAAGTCTAAAAAAAACAAACATGTTTTTCTGTTTTTTCCCCCCGTATTTTCCTTGGATCGTAACATCCTAAGAGTTGAGGCAATTGTTGTTTAATTTGAGGATATTAATGATATCCATCGTTAACCTTGAGTGCTACAAGTACTTTCAAGTCCATTGTTTTCTGTGAGTAGATCAAATATTGTAATCTGAAACCCCAAATCTGAGAATCCCCAACATTTTCAGTCCAATACATCCACCAGCTCTGTGTACTTTAAACGTTGGTGTTTAATAAGTTTGAGTCAGGCGTCAAATCAGAGGAAACAACCAGATTACATTAGTGTTCACCCTTGTTCTTGCTAAACATACCATCTTGTTGAACTTGCGCCGCTATCCACTTTGACAATGTTGATACAAAACACGGGTTCTGACGTCGATTACCAGATAACCCATCAAATGACCAAAATGAGCCAATTTTCTTCTCACTGGTCAGTCAAATGCATAAACGCTAAGAATTCCCAAACATTGTTGGTTCTCAAAACACAACCTAAAAACATGTAGATTGTGACCAGAGCTGATCTGGTCTTGGATCAGCTCATTAACCTATGGATAAAAGTAGCATGCCAAGGGTTTTTTTGTTGTTTTTTTCTAGAGATGCACCAAACCTTTGATGATTTGCTGCCCAAATGCTGAAAAAGCAGAACGCTGAAAACCAGGAACTCCCACCATTTCATCACCCAGCAGCTTAAAGCGAGAGAAAGTTGCAGATAGCTGCAGCACATTTTATCTGTAATGTTCTGTCGTCCTTATGGGAACAAAAGAAAATCAGAAACACAACTGGCAACAACAAACAACATGATCCCAGATTGTTTGTCCACCATTGTTCCTGCACTGTCATCTTCAGAGTGAAACCAGATCAGATCATTTCAAACACATTTTAAGGGTTTCAATCGATAAATAATACAGTTGGCATCTGTTGAGCTTGTTGCCACACTAAGACTCATATGAGAGGTCGGGTTCTCCAAACAGGCCATTGTTTGGGGTGTAAATGTTGTGTGTGTGAGGGTGTGTGACTGGACGTGTCCTGTAAGGATCATTTAGGATGTGCAGCAAAGGATGGGGGTGGGTTGTGTTGGGATGGGGATGCAGGCTCACATTCCATCACGTTAACACTTCCTCTGCCAACGCACTCACGCCCCCACTCACACACCGACCCGGGAGACCTGGTCCGGGCCTTCACCGGCCACCACACCCACCTTGCCTGGTGGAGACGTTCCTCTCGTTCCCGGCGGTGAGCACGACCTGCGGGTGGCTCTGCTCCAGCACAAACAGCTCGTCCTTGCCCACCCGCGCGCTCTTGCCGGACTTCATGGTACCGGACGGCCCGGAGGGCGCCAGGTACTTGCCGCTGCAGTCCCTGAAGGCCACCTTCCCGGAGCGGAACTCCAGAGTGTAGCCCGTGGTCTTGTCCGTGGTGGCCACCAGCGCTCCGTCGTTCCTCAGGAAGCGGTTGTCGGAGGTCTGCAGGTGGTACCGCTGCTCGCGGAACACCAGCGTGATCATGGAGTCCACCCCCCACGGCACGTCCCGGTCGATGGCGATCTCGTCCACCTTGTCGCTCAGGTGCGCGTAGCGCTTGCGCGTCACGCTGAAGATGTTCACCTGCGGGTGCATGGCGATGTGCACGCTCCATTTCTCCGCCACGGACACGGTCTGCGCGAAGCAGATGATCCGGTCCTCGGTGCCGCCCAGGTACCGGCCGAACTGCTCGGACTGCAGGGACCAGCGGCCGTCGTCGTGCGCGGTGATGACGAAGCGGCACTCCGGACCGGCGGCCTCGCTGTCTCCGGTGACGTTGCCGTCCTTGTCCGCGGCGATGTACCGGCCCAGATGCGACTTGAGGAAGAACACGTTGGCGCTGGAGTCGTCCCCGCTCTGCTCCAGGGTCCAGATCTGCTTCTTCTTCATGCTGGTGGCCGACGCGTTGATTTTGAAGCCGAACGTCTCCGCGGTGAGGTATTTGTTCCCGCAGTTGATGAGGCCGAACTGGATCTGCAGCATGTCGCTGGTTCCGTTAGCGGAGCCGTTAGTCGTCATGGTCGGGGCCGGGTGGGTGTGTGTGTGTGTGGATGGGGGGCCTTCGGTTCGGACCGGTTCTTGCAGGGTGGGGGGGTTTCGGGGGGGAAAGGCTTCTGCAAGTGGGCCGAAAGGGTGGGATGCTCTGGCGCCTCGCGTGCTGCTTCTTTGTTTGGGGGAGAGCGTGAGTGTGAGCGCGCGCCTGCCGGTCCTCAGTGCTCTGCTTGTCTCAGCAGCGCGAGCCCGTCGCCACAGCTGCAGCCTATATAACCATCAGTGACGTAGCTTCCCCCCCCCCCCCCCGAACCTCGCCACAAACCACGCCCACCCCGAAACATCCACATACAAAAAAAAAAAAATTAAATCTGGAAGCAGAAGAGCTGGAGGCTGAGGATTCATTCCTCTGGTGATGATGTCGATGCCAGAACCGGTCCAAGGTTCTGACCTGGGTTTCTCTCCACATCCGGTTGAGACCTTCAGCCAATGAACTGGAATGTCATTGAAAACTGTATTTCAGCCATTTAATTGTAAAATAAATAAATAAATAAAACAAATGGATGGATGGAAATAAATAAAACTGATATAAAGATTAATTGTGCACGTGTCCTTAGAAAATTTAAAGTCACGGAAGTATAAAACAAAAGAGGTGACAAGGGAAGCAGGCTGCTCACTGAGTGTCGCATTTGAGAATGCTTTTGGAAGGTTGAGTGGAAGGAAAAAGTCTTGTCCAAAAATGCCCCAGACGTTGGGAGGACTGTGAAGCAAAGTCAAATAGTTTACTTTTTTTTTTTTCTTTGAAAAAAGTTTAAATTTGTCTCCCTGCCAGAAAATATTCAGACTCACAGGATGTTTAAATCTAACATACAGTTGCATCTGAACAAATTAAAATATCAGTAAAAAATGTAATTAATTTGAATAATTCAGCTCAAAAAGTGAAACTCATATTATATTGACTTATCACATTCCACAAAAAGGCCCCTGCTATAAAACAAAAAAACAAAATAAAAAAATACTGGTTATTCAGAGTGCTGAGAGAAAGTTGAGTGGAAGGAAAAAGTGTGTTAGAAAAAGGAGTAGAGTGGAGTAGATTTAAAATGTGTGGCATGGGGCTGTGGTCTAAGTCGACTCCAGCACAGATACAAGAAGCAGAAATGATTTAATAGCGACAATACATTGCGATTGTTAGCATAGCTATGCTAACAATCACTGAATATTTTTTTCTTTAATTGTTCACATGTGCTATTTGAGCAGTTTGGATTGATGTTGAGCCTAACTGGGGACCACAGAAACATTTTGCTAAATTGCTGGTGTTCATTATATGTGCAATGTTGCCTGTTTATTTTGTTAAAATATACATTGATATATTTCTTGATACATGTGTTGTTGGGTTGCGTTGTTGATTTACTTGGCATATTTTGATTTGTTCGCATATTATTGGATGCTGGCCGCTTGATGTGGTGCGTAGTCTTTGCATTGTCCTGCACAACGTGTGTGTTGTTCAGGTACAGTTGATGCAGGCCCTGAGTGAAACCTCGTGGCACGCCACTGTAATTATGAAACTAAGATATATTTGTAGAAAAATATAATATTTTTCTATAATATTATATTATAAAAAATATAATATTTTTCTATGATTAGAACTAACATAATATAACTTTGAAATAGCTTCAGGTTATTTTGGCAAACAAAAACAATGCAAAAATGCTAACATTTACGTTCCCAAAGCGTAAACTAAGCAGCAGCTTAGTTTGCTTATACTTTGGGCTGGCCCTGGTTAAAACTTTTACACTTTTAATACACAAGTTAAAGTTAAAACTAAAGATAAACTTAACAGGACTTTAAAAAAATAAAAAAAAGAAGAAGCAAACTCTTCAGTCTGTATGAAGTCACATGAAGGGAGTCGGTTTCCCACTGGGCGCTGAAATTATATCAGTTTCTCCTGAATCTGGACTCAGCATTCAAATCATGAGGACGGGGTGTGTGTGTGGCCCCGGACAAAGCGCCATTCATGGCCCCGAGCGCGCACATCAGAGGGCAGGAAGGGCCCGGCTCCGTAAACAAAGAGGCCAAACAGATCAGACCGCATGAACATCTCTCTGAAAAACACACACACGCACACACCCACCCCCGCACGCGCACACACACACAAATACCGAGGCGCACACAGTGCAGGGGCGCATGTCAACATCGGCGGCACGCTCTCTGCAGAGACTGAAATGCTTCGCGGCCTCATTGCGGCCGTTGTCTTGGCGAAGTGAGGCATAACACGGGAGAAACACGGCCCGGGCTGAACCATGTTCTGCTGCATCGCGATGCAAATGATGGGAGATTTGGTTCAAGTTCAAACACATATCGGTTTATGTCCAACAAGCAGCTCTGGTAGACAGCATTACTTTGTGTTATAGGAGACGACTACTGGGTGTTTTTTTTATTTTTAATTTTTTTTTTAATAACAACAATCATCTGCTCTGTGTGGAAGCAGCAGTGAAAAGGGGGGGAAAAAAAGCTGGTGTAGATGTCTCTTATTTAGCTCTGGGTTCTGCAGGGTTTGCAAAACAGAAAGAAACCTTCTTCCTGTCTCTGGTTCCCCCTCTGTCTGGAGAAATCCGATCCTCACAAGAAAAACGTCTTCAGACAAATTAAATCTGGGCGCATTTTCACCTCCCCTAATAAAATCACCTGAGATGCTCGGATGTGTTATTGGGAAACATGGATCCTAAAAGCCGGTTTGTAAAGATTTAAAAGCCCGAAGAAGAGAGAGAGAGAGAAAGAGGGATTTAGGGTCCACATGTGGGGATTTTCTTTTATTTTCTTCGTTGCCTAGCAACAGATCCGACGGATATAATAACACTTCAAACAATTCAGTCGTGCTCATACTGAAAGCAGAGCATCTGTATATTCGGGAATGTTCAACATTTGCCTCAGATTCTCGTTCGGGTCCAAGTCTGGGTTTTGACTAGGCCATTTCAACACATATAATTTGATTTAAGCAATTTCCTTGTAGGCTTAGCTGCATTTTTAGGGCGATTGCTCTCCTGTAAAGTGAACCTTCACCACCAGTCTCAAGTCTTTCGTAACTTCTAAGTCATGCTTCTGGTGTTATGAGTGAAATAATTTAAAACAAAAAAAAATCACTAAAAAAAAGATCAATATCAAAGATTTATTGACTTAAAACAAGCGTTTATCTTGCTGAAAAGTTACTTGTAAGTTAGTTTTGTTTTATTCCAAGTGTACTAAAATATCTTCAATAGAAACCAGATCAAAAATATTTGGTAATACTTTGTGTTTTTGCAGTGAACACTTGGGTTTAACAGAAACATGACCCATGAAATGACCAAAGGATGTGTTGCAAAGGTGACTTCAGGATCATTCGACTCTGTTTTGTGTGCAACGTTTTGGTTTCCCAGGACAAAAAGTTTATAATCTGTCAAATTATCTCAACATCTGAGTAATTAACCCAGGATTCATCCGCCTTGGCTTCTTAAATCCTGGTACAAGAGGGCTTCGTTATACCATTATTTCAAATGAGCGTGGGTTTGCTTTGTGGCTCTAAAGTCAAAGCATCTTTTAGCAGGAGGTAAATGAAAGAGTCCCAAAGCGGGAGGAGGCGTGGGGTATGACTGCCCTGACCGTGAGATGTGAGTGGATGGAAAACATGACTCAGCTTCTTTGCATTGGATGACACGCAACTTTACAGCTAACTGAACCCAAGGATTTGAATCGCCAGGGTGACATGTAAGCAAATCAGAGACAGGAGCAGAAAGACGAGTGTGGTGCATATGTGTGTGTGTGTGTGTGCTGGGCCCACAGCTCAGCGTTCACCGGGTATCTCTCCTCCTTTGATGGAGAAAAAAATATATAAAAATCAGATCCAATTACCCACATAGAGCTCTCTGAGCATCTCTCTCACATGTCTTGTCTGGTGTGATGAGATTTGTACTGATTTATGACGGCAACATGCCTCACACACACACACACACCCACACAATGGCCACAGGAGACACCCACAGCTGGTTCAGGGAAAAGAGGAGGGAACCGAGAGAGAAGGGGGTCGCTATCTTTTTGTTCACAGGGCATGTTGCTATGGAGACCGGCCTCGAGTCCTTTCGCCGACTGCCTGGCGGTGTGCGCTGACACACTGACACACTTGCTGCCTCTCAGGCAGGCGGACATTGCAGCAATGCAGCGGGGGCATCAGAGCGCTGACCAATCAGCAGCAGAGATGTTGGGCAGAGCCGCGAGCCGAAGCTGAGAGTCTGGGGGAGGTTTCCATGAGGTCCAGTTCGCTGCAGCTGTTGAGGAGTCATAGATCCCCAATTTCCCTTCCAAGCGGCGAAACGCTGGGAATGGAAGGAAAATATCCGAACGAGAGAAAAAGAGGGAATGCTGTGAGTGTGAACTGGAGAGAGAGAGAGAGAGAGAGAGAGAGAGAGAGAGAGATGGCTGGTGCCAGGGGGGATTTTGTTCCTCATCTGACCTATATTCAGTCTGTCTCCTATGACCCCTGCCTGCAGAACGATGATGAGTGTGCACTCTAAAAAATGCTTCTTCTTTTTGACTCAACTTTAAAAAAGGGCAACAATTCAATCCACTCAGTTTTTTAAGTTACAAACATTGCCTGTTATTAAAGGGGCAGTGTTATGTATTTTCTAGGCACATGGTGCCATTTTATAGCACAATCAACTAACTATGTTACCTTAAGTTGCTATGAAAATGCTATGAGTAGATATCGAATGCGACTTAAAATAAATGTGACTTAATATATAATGATTTGGAAATTCTGGTAATATTAATCTGACAAATTACATTAACTGAGTTAATCTAACTTACTCTTGTTTTTGCATTTACTCACACATATTCATTCATTTTGTTTTCCAGGTTACTATGGTGACTTTTCAAACCACTTAAAGTCACACATGACCTTTTCACTTCTTCCTGCTAATTGTTAGCAGGAAGAAATTGTTCTAATCTTAAATGTTGGAACAAAAGACTGAATATATTAGTATTTCTGCATTTAATCCCAGGAAACCACATCCTGGTCTCCACCATGAAAATAGGTACCAGGATATATGTGTGTCCTTCATCGCAGTGGAATGTGTGTGTGTGGGTGTGTGTGTGTGTGCTGGTGGGGGTGAGCACACAGCTGCAGCCCTACCAAGGGCCTCCTCTCTCGGCCAACAAAGAGCTGGAAGCTGGAGCCACAGGGGAACGCCACACACTCCCCTCCTCCTCTGCTTCACCTCCACTCTGCACACAGCAGTCAGGTCAGGAGGTCACAATGTGCGTATATGCGGGTGTGTGTGCATGTGTGTGTGTGTGTCGTGGTGGAGGGGGGGGAGGTCCTCAGCTCTCACATGGCCTTCATTGTCATGGCGACAGCTACAAGCAATCAAGCCCAGGTCAGCCTGTTCGCTTCTCCCTCTGTTGGACACTTTATGAAACGGTTAGGATTCAGTTTGCATAATGTGTGTGGGGGTGTGTGTGTGTGTGTGTGTCACAGTGATGGCTCTGACGGACATTAGGACAAGCCATTAAGCTTTCTTGTTGGTATAATTTACACTATTTTACATCCACATCCAATCCTCTTCTGCACTTCACTTCCAGTAAATGTAAGCTAGCGCTGCTCTGCTCACTCTGGCCTGTGTCACTGTAACCAGCGTCCAGCCATTTTGGAGCGCGCTTTCTCACCTCCCCGAATCGATCGGGGGCTTGGGTCGGCGCCCGGAGCACTGACTGCAGAGGAATTTGATCAGGATGCCACTAAAAATACCTCTTCCTGCCTCTCGGCGAGGGCCTGCGACTTCACATCCTGGCCTCACAAATAAGCAGTGTTGCTCTGGTCAGCTGCCCTCCTTCCTGCCTGCTTTCCTCCCGCCCAACACCTTGCGATCATTGTTCCACCTCCTTGGCAGCATCTGTGTTGCTTACAATTCTTCTTTTCAGCTTGAAGACACAGCGTTCGATGTCACGCAGCGGCTCTAAGCAAAAAGGACGTGTGGAAAGTTTTTGATCTTGTCAATGAATCTTAAAGATGCAGAATTTAGTACTTTAATATTTGACACTTTTTGGTCAGGTAAAATCGACTTTTTTGAGCTTTACATCATGCTATGATGTTACCCCAACATCAAAAACACACTTGGAGTTTTGCTTTGATTCTTTCACGCATGTTTGAGAAATCCTTTAATCTCCATGGCAACCCTTTAATTGTGCAAAACACCTGGGTGGACCTGGCGCCACCTTCGGCGCAGTTTTCCAGTTTCCAAGCTTCCAACTCACAGAGCAACTCTTCCCCTGCAGGTGCCCCAGTCAGTTCCTTCAGACTAGCCAGCAGCAATTAGCAAACACCTGGAGGAACTGAGCATCTGCTGAGCTCGTTATAGGAGCTGCTTCTCAGTGAAACGCAGGTAAAAATGTTGCTAAAGGCTTAATAGAGGAGCCATTTTGTGATGACTTCCTAAAGGCGGAGCTTCAGAAAGAGCAGGAGTTTTTAAAGAGACAGAGACCCAATTTCAAGGCGTTAAATTAGAGTAAAGTTTATTTTAAGTCATTTTATAACAATTGAAGGCAACATAGTTACTTGATCGTGCTATAAAACGATGCTATGTGCCTGGAAAATACATAATACTGTCCCTTTAAGTGAAAGGCCAGCCAAAAGTAGTTCATTACGGTGAAATGAAAATATCTGAAAAAAGAAAACAAAAGTCACATTTCTCACATTTTTGTTTGTAAAGAAAAATAATCAAAGACAATTAAAAGCACTGAAGCGTAGAAGTTTGTGAACGTTACATGAGGAAAATGTGAAAACTTTCAAAGGATGTGAGAACTTTTGCGAAATACGACGTGACGCAGCATTGGTCTCCATGACAACCATTTACTTTAAGGTTGTTGGGTTTTTTTGCTACATATTGGTACCAGGGATGTTAATATTTAGAGGGTTTGTACCTATAAACCCAACTTGAGCTTATGCCTTTATCATCAATATATTTAAGGTTGAACATCTTTCTCTGAAAATATGTGAAAAAGAAGAAAATTGGAAGAAATCTTGATTGTCATCACTTGAAAGGAAAATAAATTCTGTCTTCCTGGAAGCAAAATATGAATAAAATATATAGATATGTATGTATATGTTGTGGTTTCTCTGCTGTTTGCTCGTTCTCTCTTCCTCTAGGTGTAGAAGAAGATTCCTAGTTTTTCAGTCATTTCTTGCCTCTCTCCTTTTTAACATTCTACCTTTTTTCTTTCCTTTTCTGTCTCTATATCCATTCCATTTAAAATAAACCTACAATAACCCCTAATCTATCAGGTACACCATTAAAAATAAGAACTAGCGTTCCTCCAATGTAATGTGCTCACTGGTTTATTTGAACCTTGACCCTCAACCTCTGGAATTTCTCTCTAAGAAAGCAACACAGCAGCTTTCAGTTCTTCAAGAAGGCAAAAATTCATCGATCTGAACTGGTAACGATTGCAACATGGCAAAAATAAAAATGAACTATATAACTTAAAAATATCGCAGGCTTCAGAAACTGAGGGGATGCGTGTTCATATTTATGTTAGTGTGTGTGTTTGCATATCATGGATTCAATGGCTTTTTATAAGTTCCTTTTTTAAGACAAAAGCATCTTTCTCTCATCACCAGTGAAAAAGAAGAAAATCTGAACAAATTCTCTGTCCACAGATCCAGAAGCAGATTTTACTTCTATCCTTCTTCCTCTCTTTTACTCTCACCTCCCTCTTTCTTTTTCATTTCTTTTGTTTTTCTCTCCTCCTCCTCTTCTTTTTCCGCCTTGCATTTGAAATAAACCCGAAGCAACTGGGGAAAGCCAGAACGTCCCACTTGAGAAAGTAATTCTTTTGGATTTCGAAAACTAATAAAACAGGGATCACTCGGGACTTTTGTGTTCCTCTATCAGTTGTAACGTAAAAATAAGAACCAGTGTGCCTCTGACTATATGATGCACTTAGTCTTAGTGATTTAGTTGTAGCAATAGTGCAACGAACCTTGAACCTCGATAGATGGAAATTCTTTCTTAGAAAGCAGCTTTCAGTTCTTCACAAAGGCCTAAAATAAACTGGGAAACATTGCAACACACAGCAAAAAAAACAAAAAAACAACAACAACTAAGGATTCAGAATTTGATGTTATGCATGTGACATTTATTGTTGAGTGTGTGTTTGCAAATTATGTACTTATATAACAGAGAGGGAGTAGCTTGCTCACTTCCAAAGAAATACAATTCCTGTAAGTTTCTCTTCAAGACAAATAAAAGGGGCAAACAATCAATTAAAAATTGAGAAAACAAATTAATTCCTATCACATTTAACTTATTCCTCCACATTGCTTCACTTTTTCCCTCCTCTGGTTCGCCTCTAAAGGAGCTCTTCTGCGCCATCCACTGGCGGCAGCGGCGAACTACACCTATCAGATGAACTCATGGAGGACCTCCAGTCTGATCTGGACTCCCTGAATGGACAAACAAACATGTAAACAGAGGGTGGATGAAGCTGAACTAGCAGGTGTTGCTGGTCGCTGCCACCACTTTCCTCCTGGATCCCCGGGGTCCCACCTGCCCCTCCACCTCCACCCTCCCCCACCTCCATCACTCCCGACTCTCTGCATCCGTCTCGCCTCAGCTTTTCATCGCCTTCTCTTGATGGCCAATGAGCGGTTTGGGATGCTAATGATATGCCCTCTTACAACAAAGGGTTGGAGGCCCCCCTCTGGACACACACACCTCACACACACACACACACATATATATATATGTACATACCAAGCAGCAGCTGTTGTCTGCTGGTCTTTCATTACACAGGAAGAAAAAGAGTCATTTTTGCACAAGGACTCAATTTAATAAAAGCATTTCTACCATTCACAGCAATTATTCACAAAAACACAACCACATTTTGCTACAAATTCATAATTAAGAAGACGGCACCTTTAAGATTATTAGGTATTTTAACCATTCAGGTTCCTTTAGGTTGACTATACAGTGGTCAGCTTCATGTCCCAAAATGGTACACTTTATAAATCTTTTATAAAAATGCAATACTACATTTTTTTTTCTCTTTCATTGCATTAAATCTCTTCAGCAGCTTCAGACCTTTACATAAATATGAAGTTTTTCATATTTTTTCTATGTTTTTGTGCCTCTTTGGTCCAAAAAAACCCCAAAAAACTTCATTTTTGAAGGAAAACCCACAATATGCAGTATTTTCCAGAACGAAAGAAAAAATGCAAAAAGGAATATTTTTGGTGTGGGTGTTTCAGCCTTGAGCAGCTCAAAATTCATCAACAGCATAGATTTTTATGACTTGTTATTTTTGACGCAATGAGAGTCGACACTCTTAACCTTTGTGCTCTAAAGCAGTACACTTATAAAACTGCAAAAGAAATTCAATATTTATCCCCGCACTTTCACTGTATTAAAGGAAAAACTATATAACATGTTTTTACTGTAAATACATCACTTTTATTTTATAAACATACATACGGTATTTTACTTTTTAAACTTCAATTATTTATTACTTTCATATTTCCTGGGTGTCAGTGTCCTGGTGTGAATAATTGATGACTGGGGGAACTGGGATAATGGGAAAGACCATGTGTGTGTGATGAACACACACACACACACACCCCAGACACTCACTTCACACCGAGCAGGGGGGGCATTAACATCTGGCACAGATGGCCATCTTGAAACCTTAAACACACAACACAGCTGCCACATTCACAGGGATTAACCACTGGGAACACTGGTTTTATCCCAGCAGACCAAACATTAAGAAATGCAAATACAGACAAAATATTTTACAGCTACCAGTTTGTCACTGTCTCGTAAACACGCGCTCTGTCTGCTCTGCAGGCCGAAGGGAAGCGTGTCAAAGTGACACTCATAATAACGACGCTACTATTGAGGTTCTGGTTGAGAATCTCGGTTTAAAGGTCACTGGGCTGAACATGTGACACGCCACGGGTTAACTGGAAAAAACCTTTTTGAATGTGACAGTAAAAAAAAAAAAAAAAAGCCAGCTTTCTGTTCCTGATAAGGCTAAATATAGGAAATACAAAATAGCTTTCGCAGCTCCACACAAATGTTGGAAACGTTTCTCACCTTTTGCCGCCAGCCAACGCTAAAAGTTTCAGCTCCACCCCCAGGACTCTTTTTACAGGTTTCTGTTAAGAGGACTAGAGTTTTGTTTCAGTGAAGGAGGCTGGACACAAACGGACGCCACACGTTTTAGATATTTACCTTTCCAATTTACAACTATGCACTAATTTGTGCTGATCTGTCATATCAGATCTAAGTGGAATACACAGAAGTGTGTGGCTCTGAGACAAAATAGAAAAATGTTCATGAATCTGATTTTCAGCTAGTTTTTTAGTTGCACTTTCTCTTTACATCCAACCTTTTCCTGATTTGATAGGGAAAAATGTTTAATTTTATAACTGTATGGCTGACATATCCAGATTTTTCAGGTATAAACAACAAGCTGAATAAACCACTTTAATGTTTGATGTTTTTTTTATTTTTTGGTTCTGTTCTTGTCTCCGACTTCACGGAAGCTGACTTTTACAACAAATGTATCCAAATGCACCGTTAATGACACGGTGAGTTCATGTACATTTCTGCAGAACTGGCCGGGTTATCGATGCACCACATGAGTATAGACAGAAAATATGCAGCAAAAAAATAAACAAATGATGCAGCAACTTTCCCAGAGTTTTCTTTTCTTTTTTTCTTCAATCGCTTCACTGTCTCTCACATGGTGAAATATTGGGAAATGAGCTGAGAGTTCCTAAATAACCGGCAGGATGGGATCACGGGATAAGAACTGGTTGCATTTCCCTCAAGCCAGAGTGTGAGTCTTTCACATGAAAAGCAAACACACAAACACACACACATATATACACACATGGAGAAATGAACCACAGCTGCAGCCAGTCTCTTTTGACTGAAAATATGTCAGTGTGACTAACCCAGTTATCTGTGCCTCAAACAAGGCTGACAATGAGAGGGGGAAAGTGGGCTTCTTACACACTTTCACACACACACACACACCCTCACACACACACACACACTCTGAGGGTGTCGCCTGTCTCTCTTATGTAACAGCTCAGCACTGTGTTCCAGGATATCAGCTTACAATCACACGATGAGCCAAGGAAGGCGTTGCTCCTCCTGTAAATCTCCTCTCACTTCTTGCGCTTTATCCTTTTGTCCCGCAGGCGCTTTGCTACACAAAAGCGGGAGTGCGTGTGAAACTGGGAGCGACCGAGAAAAAAAAAAAAACAAAGAAAGAAAAAAAACAGGAGTAAGAAGAATTACATGACGATGAAAAGATGACAAGGATTTTACAGCGGTTGCCTTAAAAGGGCAACCAGCGTGCAAATTACCTGCCGGCTGCAGCCAACGGCAGCACCGCAGGTCATCTGCATGTCATCTGCTGCCGCTGCCCAACATGCTGCCGAGGCTGAAGCATTTTCATATCTGCAGAAAAAAGTGGTGGAGCAGAGGAGCATGCAGTGGCTCCTAATAAAACTTTATGACTGTCTGCATCACTTTGAACACAAGCGGAGCATGGTGGTGGCAGCATCATGCTGCGGAGACGCTTTACCTTAGCAGGGGACAGAGATGTCGGTCAGAGCTTTTAGGAACGCAGTCTTCACTGAAAAAAAAAGAGAGTAGAGTCATTCTTTTGTTAGTTTGTTTTAAGTTGGTCAAACTTACTTTATTTATACTAACGTGACAACTCAATAAACTTCATGAGTTTACTTGGATGACCTTAATTTGATTAGTTGTGACCAGTTAATGCATTATGCTTACGTTGGATCGCCCCTTTTCTTCTTTTTCAGTGCAGGAAAACAAACTTGAGACGCCGAGGGGCGGAGGGTCATCAGCCGGGGAATGACTCTCGACCAGACTCAATGTGAGAGTCCTGACCTACATCCAGTCGCTGAAACTTTAGTTTAACTGTTTTCTGCTGGGCCAGACTGTAGAAAGGCCTGAGATGGGCAGTAGCCCAGGGTGACGATTGTTTTTGTTTGTTTGTTTGGGGGGCGGCCCAAATACGAAGCCTCTGAAGGGACATTGAAGGAAAAAGTTAACTTTCTGGTGCACACCACATTCTAAAAGAAAAACAAATATCAGATACTATCAGAGTTAGCCATTAAGGCTAGTTTTCATCCAGGTACAATTAGTATAAATACAACATGTTACAGTGCAATACAGACAACTTAACAAGTTTCTACCAAGAGATTAATTATACATAAAAAGCTTTTTGTAGTCTAAATGAGGACATCATATTTTGTTTTGTCAAGGAATGCATATTTTACAAACATTTTTACTTTATCTTATAAAGCTGATAGGATATAAACAAACTCATGAAAACAAACAGTACTTGTTCGTTTACGTGTTGTTTTTGTTGTTGTTTTTATTTGGGGAACAACATGTGGCTAAACTTAGCGCGCATCAATTCATAACCGCCAATGTGTACGGGCACCAGATAGGGCACCAAAAGTGGCTCCAGCCCAGGGGCCCACACCCCCTCTCAACCCGGCCCTGGTTCTCTGTGCAGTGTGGCTGAGTGAGAGTTACCTGCAAAGAAAAGTAAGCCACAAATTTGAGCATATAGAAGCAACTGGAAGGCATGCACACTAAAGACCTGCGCACCAAAAAGCAGTTTCACTACGGCTTGACTTGGACGGGCTGAATACAAATGCACACCACACTTTTCAGAGTTTTGTCTGAAAAGTGTACAAACCAAGTGAAGCGCGTTACCTTCCATTTCAAACGGCTTCGTGTCAAAAATCGAATCGAATTCAAGCAGACACCGTGTGAGTTTTCACAACATGACCTATATTTTACCCACTGCTATGGGAATCCCTTCAGCTGCAGAACACACACCGGGTCGCTCAAGCATGCACAGACACAAATAGCCTCTCCGAGACCTTTTTAACTTTCAGATTCATCTCCTGTTTGACTCTCTGACACCAAGTGAGTGAGTGGGTGTGTGGGGGCGTGTGTGTGTGTGTGTGTGTGTGTGTACTCTGCTGGGGTAAACCGTGGGGCAGCCAGGCGACAGCTTTGTCCAAGCAAAAGCAAGCAGGGGCAATAAAGGAAGGAAAGCAAAGAGTGAAGGGTTGCAGCAACCCTGTGACTGGGGAAACATGCCAACACCTCGGAGATGAGGAGAAAGTCAACGATAGATATGCTTTTGTTTTGAAAGTAGGAGGCCACTTCCAAAACAAAGAAGTCGGTGGAAGGTTTTTCTTGTTGAGCCAACATGCTGTGGGTCATAAGGAATGCTCTGCAGAGGTCTGAGTCAGTGGTGGTGAAGCTCGGAGGTCATCAGCGGAGAAAGTTGAGTGGAAGAAGCGGCAGAAGCCAAATTTAGAACATGTTTATTCGTTTCCTGCCTTCCACGGCTGAAATCCGCTGAATCAGCCAGACTGAAAACCTCACCAACAACAAAACAGCTGACAGTAAAGCTGAAACATTAGTTCAAAAACCTACGAGTCACAAAACTAGCTAAATCGCATCCTGATTTATTTATATATATATTTTGTTTAATTCTTAACTTGGGGAAAACTGGAACTTTCTGCAGACGATTGGACCATTTTGGAAAATCTCAAACTGTATGCTGATGACAGCTGAACATCCTCACCAGCCTGTTGCCCAAAACTTCCTGTCCTCACACAGACAAACAGCCTCGCTTCGCTGCCAAATCATATAAGGAGACATGATGCTTCACTCAGCCTCGGCAGCACCATTGGCTCAGCCCGTGCAGAATGTGTCTACCTGTTAACCTTATATGGTGCCTGATAAAGGGGGGGGGAAGAAAGAAGAGGAAGTCTCTTTCAGAGAAGCGTAAGGCAACTGTGTGGTTTACATGAGTTGCTTTGTGCTATAGGGGGCAGTAGAGAGCAGCCCACAGGGAGGCTGCAGCTTCAGGAAGTGCTGATTTTCAATTCTACATTCATACACTTGTGCAAAACATGAACTGAAAGCTGATTTTTTTTCTGTCAACAGGACAGGATGTGCTAAAAAGAAAAAAAAAGAAAGTATGTTTTTTTTTATTATGAGGTCCTTTAGAAACTTTGAACTGTCAAGTATAAAACCACTCTATTGGCAAGCACACAGTAAACTGCTGACACACACACCCACCCACCCCCACACAGACAAACTTGTTCTTCTTCTGACACAGAAGGAAATTGGAACAAACTCCTCCTTTTGCAGTTTCCAGTTACTGAAGCATATCTGAAAGAGAAGTGAAATCCACACGCACACACACACACATGCACACCGTCCACACACATGCACACGCACACAAACACATAAGATAAAAACACATGCAAACACACACAGTCATGATACATAAAGACATAAAGTCTTGCTATTTACTTTAATATTTAAAAGAAAGATCAATGCAACTAATAATTGAGAAATTCATAATGAAACCAAACTAATAATTGAGAAATTCACAATGAAACCACAATTGCGCACACACACGCACACACACACCATTTCTCCTGTCCTCAGGGTGAAACTGATTTCTTGAGATGGCATCCCATGTGACCAGTCTTGCATTCCTCGGATTATTGTCATGTGACAAACTTAAAGATCTCCTTTTATGGATGTCAGTGTTGACAAGAAGGTGTGGCCTCAACAATACACACCCCACCAGGTCAACACACACACACACACACACACACACCAGCACAAACGCACTGCACACTCCTGCCAGCACGAACAAGCCTTGAGAGACGAAGGAGTTGCGAAATCAAAACTGTCGCTTGTCATTCCTCCTGAATTTCACAACAACTGCTACATTGTGTAGATTTGAACTTTTTCTAATCCTGTTAAAGCTCTCGGCAATAATTAGCTCTGCCGTTTCTATCTGTTAACGCGTCCAGTTGGTGACATTTCAACGGCTTCACATCTGTTTGGTCCATTTGGTTTAATTTCACATGCAACAGTTTGGCATCAGTTGTATCTCTATTTGGTATGAAAAATACTCCGTACACCCCTGGTGATCTCACAACTGGATATACAGTTGAAAAGCTAAATGGATAAAAAGATGATCTGCACAAATTCAACCCATTTATTTAACACCTAAAGCCACATTAGGTACCAACCTGGTATTGTTACAAGACGTTTACATAGTTGACACATTAAGACGAGGCATATGCCATCGTAGGTGGGAAACGGGACCCAAAATGAGTTCCAAAAAGAACTGTCAGCAGATTACATCATATCAAAATGATGTCATCAACTCTGAAAAAAGAAATAGGTCCAATTTGAATCCTACATGGGTTGAATTCTAGATGTATCCCATTTTTTAACACCCATTTCATCCCCAACTGTGACCTACTCAGGGTACCTAACTAGTTTTGCCAGAATAGGTTGCGTATAGTCAGTCCAAATGGGCCCCATACAGGAAAGTCAATGTAAACTAGGGGCAGTTTGGCCAGAGCATAGCCCACATGGGCCCTGATAGGTGGGAAACAGGCTGGGAAAAGAATCCCAAATAGGATGGTAAACCTGCGTTTACCATCAACGCAGGTTTAAGGCAGATGAACTCTGGGGGAAAAAAACGGACGCCATTTTGAATCTAGAGAGCTGCACAGACAACCCTTTAACTGCCCACTCAACCATATGGCTGAGCGGGTTAACCCACTCAGTTAACCCTTTAACTGAGTGGGCAGTATCTGGGATCCAACATTGCGGAAAGAACATTGACCAAAATATTTGATGTGTATTGATGATTTTAACGGTGGAACTTGACAAAATGTAATATCTGTTTTCACAACTGTTGACCGTACGATGTGTTTACGACGTTTTGCTTTTATGCTTTCGTGATGTGAACTGCCATGTTGATGAAATGTGCTCTACAGATCAACTTGATTGATTCAGTTGATTGAAAAGGCTTCCATTGAAGAAGCCGGTTATGAGCCTAACCTTGTGTTGCACCCCACAGGGGGCCCTTCCACACATCTGCTTGTTTGTGTTTCTGATTTATTTATTTGAGCTGGGGGTCAGGGGTCACAGTTTATGACCACTTATCAAACCAAAATAACTCTAATGCGACCTGATGTTCACAGATACAATTTAATGGGGTTGCGTAACCACATTTCTCTTTACAGAGGACCGTCAGGTATCAGGTGAACAACATGATGGTGTGTGAATTGGCACACGGCCAGGCCGCGTTGCGTCCCACCGCTGAATAACTCCAGCTTGGACTTTGTCGAACCCTCGGGTGTAAAAGCGCCGCTCGCATGCTGAACTAAGCTGAAAGATTGCTGGCGTGAGCGATTAAGAGATTTCCAGTTTTAAGCTTCCAAAGGGACTGCATTTGTGACACGAATGTGTCAAGATGCTAAGTCAGGAGAAGGAGATAGCGGGGGAGATAATGACTGTTATCAAGAGCGAACCAGGAGAGGGTGAGATATCCGACGGGCTGGCGAAAAGAAACACTGGGAGATGGACCGACAAACAAGGTGTGGCATGCTTGTTCTTGTGATTCCTCGGCAGGCTGCACATGCTTCTCTTTGACAGGAGGCTCTCCACTTCCTCCTTTGCCCCACTTCCTGCCTCTGCTGCTGGCCTATGTCCATATATGGCAGCTGCGGGCGGCCAATCACAGCCGAGCAGGCAGCTCATTCAAACAGCCGGGGAGAGACAGGTGGGAACTGCAAACAAAAATCAAGCACTGCTGCATACATAATAATAATAATATATTCCAGACCAATCAGATAACACATTTCCAGGCTTGACTGGTTGACATGCGGAGGAATAAGGAAGTATTTGTACAGATGTTTGACTATGTAAATGCTCCCAAATAGCGCAGACGAAAACAGAAGGCACTGACAAGAAGCTATGCAGAGAATGGAGAAACAGAAAGTTATGTAAGGCATTTTTAACCACAGACAACTACCCATTACGTGTAGGTGGCTGACCTCTCTTGGTGTGCTTCAACTGAGGGGCAGCAACACGATAAGGAAGACCAGGAAGCTGGGGAAGGACCGCGGCCAGTCAGAGGCTGTGAATCTCCAAACGAGCCAATCAGAAGGAGGGCAGCTCACAAGTCCCTCCCGTTGGTCAGAGGCAGATGGCTGAGAATGGATGAGCCTCTCTGGGTCCACCAGCATGTAAGGGGAGTATAAAGAGTGTGTGGGTGTGTGTGGGGGGGGTGTGTGTGTGTGTGTGTAGTCAGCTTTCAGGTTTTCTGCTAAGATCCTTTTACTTTACATTCAAAACTGACTGATCACACATGCACGTCTGACTTTTGCATGGACGTCATCACAAAACAGGCCTCACTCTACCAGTCAGCACATCATTATAGAAATGTGTGCTGCCATGAGGTTTGATTGGAGGCTGCTTTGTCATCAGTGCCGGGTTCGAACGGCACCTGAGTCAAACATCACACCCTTAAAAGGCACCTCAGCCTCGGCTGTGGGCCAATGGCAGGCAGGGACAGCGTGAGGAAGTGAGGTGGGTGCACCAGAAGAGGAAGAGAAGCAGCAAAGGAGACAGAGGACCAAGCATATCTGTGTGTGTTAGGGAGCAACAGGGGTGAGGGGAGGGGGGGTAAATGCAACATTTTATGATAGGCTTTCCAGCCTCAGGCATTGCTGCATGTGGCTGATCGAATGACTGTGACCTGGGCTGCACACTTCAGGCTTTTAATCAGATTTAACCCTGATGATCATATGATTTTTGAAAGGGCGGAGGTCTTCAACGGCCTTGCAATGCAGAGCAAAAAAAAAAAAAAACGACAAAAGAAATTCTTTTGCACTTCCATCTGAAGAAAACGAAGCAGTGACAAAAATGTCAAAAAAGGAAGCAGGAAACCAGTGAGCCAACTATAATGGCCCAGTTTCTTACAATAAAACGCTTGTGGTCTGAACTACCCTGCTGGAGATGAACTTTTATGTGGGCTAAGCACAGGGAAACAGAAGATAATTAACCTCGCAAATATTTTATATGATTCCAAATCTCACCGCCCGGCTTTATTAGTCACACTGCAATTGTGTCAGTAAATATAAATCTAACACCGTGATTCTCAAACTTTGACAACATGTTTAGTTTCAGCTCTAGACGCACTAAGCTTTTCGATCAGCACCGTTTTTACAGACATCCTAAAACATTATTTAAACAGGTCTTGGATTTTTACACCTTGTTAATTTTTATGTCATCAAAAAAAAACAAGAATGACAACTGCTATCAATTAGCTCTGCGTGATTGGTTTAACAATGTAGTTCATTTGTGCGTTTGTCTCTGCTCAAAAGTTGAAATTTCCTAAATTGAATTTGAGAGAATTCACGGAACCGTTCGTGGAAGCCAGAAATCCAAGTGGAGAGTTTGGATGTTTCCAACCAACCCTGATTTCATAATCAAATATGGCTGCCTTGAACGTTACATGTTATATTTGACCTGGAGTAAAAGAAACAACAAAACACATTCATCCTTTACACACTCAATACCTGTTTCAGTTTTTTTTTTTTTTTGTCACAACAAGTAATAAAAATGTAAAGGAATATTGCTGCTAGCTTGTTTTGCTAATCATAGTTAGCCTAGCATATCAGAAGAAGCAGCTACCAGCCTCATTCCTGGACTAAGCAGAATATAGAATAAACACCCAATAAATACAAAAGTAGTGTTCAAGTAGGCATGGTTACTTGAACATGATGTTATGCATTTTTTTCATTTTTGTTACATAGTCACACTGGACTCTGTAAGGCGATTTGCTAGTCTCACTAGCTGCTCAGGGAGGCATTCTGCAGTCGACTGGCTTAAAGATGCGTGCTGCACTTTTTAAAATAGCAATGTCTAAAGCCTGGGACTTAAACATGTTACACTGCAGCAGCTTGGCATTAGGCAAGGCAAGTCTTTATGTTTAGCACGTTTCAGCTACAAGGCGATTCAAGGTGCCTTAGATGAAAAAACATAAAACAACAAACAAGAGAAAATACATTGGAGTGGTATGATAAAGGAAATATAATCAAAAATACAGACTACAATTAATGATGCTCCAGTTATCATTAATCGAAGGCAATGCTAAACAAATGGGTTTAGCTTTGATTCATAGGAAGTTGGTGTTTCAGCGTTTTTGCAGTTTTGTTTCTATTCAGGTGAAGTAAGCGATGACAAATCCATGCGCTGATTCATTCTATGCAGCTTAACTCTTGAATGCAATCACAGTCTGGTGACATTGTGACGTAGAGTTGTGTATTATTTGCGTAGTTATGGTACCTTTTACAACCTCTTGTGTATATTAAATAAGAGAGGCCCCAAAATGGAACCCTGAGGTATTCCGTATGTGATTTTTGTCAGCTCAGATTGACACACAAAAAAGTCACTGTTCTTTAAGCCTTTAAACTAGTCAAGAGAGTCCTAACCAGCCCTCCAGTCACTTCAGTTATGTGAAATCTATACTTGAAATCACAGTTTTACCAGAAAAGACCTGATACTGGTTGACATTTGTGGAAGTTTGTTGTTGTGAGAATGCTAAATCCGTGATTGTTCACCTCTCATGATCCTCACGATGGACGACCAACAACTAAACAGTGTAAACCTGACTTTCCAACAGAGAGCAGTTGGCTTAGCTCCTATAGTTTTCACACAATGTCAACAAACCTTTTACAGCCAGCCGATTGGCAGTGCACAGTGACAAATGTAGAATGGACAGCTTTGGTTACTTTATGCATACAGAATCCAGTCAAAAGGCCTTTACAACACAGATCTGGAGTAATGAAAAATGCTTGTGGTTTTCAAAACGTAACATTTGTGTGTGAGAGTAAAAAAAAAAAATGCTTCTTCAACAAACTTAGCAGTGAAATTTCCTTCGATCAGGAAAGTTCTTGTTCTTTGTCGCTTCAAAGAGACGAAACACGCCAAAAAACAAAAAAACGACAACAAAGTTTCAGGGAATTACAATGGGAATAGTTTAATGGTTTTGAAATTAAGACTTTTTAAAACCTTCATATACTCCATTACTAATAACCAACCCATGTCTTTAAGGTTTTAATTAAGTACTTTCATAGATTAGGGTGTGGTCAGAAAACTGTTTGTTTGGGTGAATCTGTCTATTTGCCAACAGAGAGAGAGAGAGGTGGGTGAGGGGTGCTGGGAATTAATTTGGGCTGTAAATGGGAAGCTAATCCAGTCCAGGCAAACAAACTGGCCAGCTGGCAGGCACAACACACACACACACACACACACACCCACACACACACACGTATATATTAAAACACAGCTGGTAACTAGCCCGTGCCTTGGAGTCAGGCCGTCACCACGGTGACCTGCGGATCAATGACGCAGCAGACGGACAATCTATTGGCAGTGTCGCAGGGGAGGAGGGGGTGAACGCGGAGAAGGGCTTCCCCCCTCTGAAACTATGAGCGGTCACAGATGGCAAACAACCGCTCGGCTGGTCACTTTTCATCAGGAGGCACAGAGAGAGGAGGAAGACGGGGAAAGAAAAGCCTGGCAGCCACAATGAGAAAGAAAAGAGACTGTTCTAACATGCTGGTCAACCCCACTGGCTCTCATTAAACGCAAAACTGTTCCAAAATATAGAGTTCCTCTAACCTCTTTTACTGATACAGCTGATCTAATTGAGCATCTGGCATGCATCATAATGCAGCTGTGTCCAGACGTTTCACGCAGAGCGTACACGCCCCATGTTCGGCTACGCAGTGGGTAGAAAGGAGGTTATCTGCCTCTTTTCTTCTCTTTTACTTCCACAACGCACCACCCAGATCCCACTTTATGGATTTTAGCTCTCGTCTCTCCGTCTTACTCTGCTTCCCAGCCGTCTCCTGCCATCAGCCATCACCCTCTCTCAGGGCTAATTGCTGCTAATGCGTTCTGCATTAAGCTGCGCTCCAGTACCAGGAAGACTGGAAGTGGTAGATGTTGCAAAGAGCGTGTCTGCATGTGCGAAAAAGAAATAGTAGCCCAGTCAAATCCACGTTCCCCACCCCCAATTTCATCTAAAGCAGGTCTCTTTCTCATAGTTTCCCCCGGACCATCCCCCATATAACTCAATGTCCCCTCTTTGAAAAATAGCAACCAGTCAGCAAGATGATGCTGTCTCTTGCCAAAGCTTTCATGCCCCTTCAATTTAATATTGTGTTTTATTGGGACTGCAGGAAGGAACTAAAAAAATACTGTGAATAAATTAAATCCTGAAAAGTGTGGCATGTATCTGTATTCTGCCCTCTTTGGTTCAGTACACTTCAGAACCCAATGTTACTGCAAATATGGCTGCTAGATGTTCATATATATATATATATATACTTCATATATATATATATATATATATATATATATATATATATTCTTGGCAGCATATGGATGTTATTCTTAGCTTTTCTTATAAATTATAAAAACTACTTTGTGTTGGTTTGTCACATGACATTTGAATAGAAAAAAAGAAAGTTTAAGTGCTGTGAATGAATTTGCCAGGTTACACGTGACAGAAAAGAAGATGCAGACGCCACAAACAAACGCAGTGGAAATCAGGCTAGTTTGAGTCATTTGTTGGAGGATGACCTCATTAGACTAGAAATAAAATAAGGAACATTTGCACCATCTTTGCCTGTTTGAGGACCAGGAAGCCAAGGTGGGATGGCGTTTGTATTATCACAGGGTAATACAGGGTAAGTCTGTAGAGCAGGCAGTTTCTTCTGAACTACATAGCCATCAGCCCACTGGTTGGTTTACTTGTAATGAGAGAAAGAACAAAAAATAAAAAACTTAGTGGTTGATGTCACACGTGCCTGTCACAGCAGCTTCAGGTCTCTGGTAAAATCGCAGTCATGAGCTTGCAGGGGATCAGTTTGTAAGAGTGTGTGTAAACCACTACAATGTTCTTTCATTGTTTCCATTAATCTGGGCTTCTGTCTTCACCAAAAAAAGTTTTAAGACCCACTTGCCACAACTCTTAAAGCATGAGATCACCCAGTCTAGTTGCTTTGGGCGACTTCAGTCGGCTAGACTAAAACAGAGAACACATGCTGTTTTATTTCAATAACATAAATAAAGTTGGCTGGCGTTAGAAACTTGACCACATTACAAATATAACGAGCTTCTTGTTGCGGCCTCTTTGACTGGAAGAGTTGTTGGTTCAACGTTTTCAAAAGGTGAACTCAAAAATAAATTCGCTGGAGGTCAGATTTTCAGTTCGGAAGAACTTCCCCACCTTGTTTTTTTTTTTTTTTTCAAAAAAGAACACAATCATGGACGCCCCGTGTTTTCAAAGGGCTCTGGGTGAATTTGCTCTTTTGCCTTTTCAGTTCCACATTTGAATTTGACGCTTCACTCTGTCCTTCTTCCTTTACATACTTATACTTATATCCTTGCATTAAAACATTGCACATTTTTCTTGGTACTTCCATGGCGATACATTGTCTCGAACACGCTCAAATCTTATATGTTGTTTAATCTAATCCTTTTCTGAAGACTTTGAATCACATTGTGTTTTCACTGATTGTGGTACTGATCTATTTATGGAGCAGCTTAACAGAGATTATGACCCCTAATTGACCTCCTTACGGTAGATATTATCTACTACAGTCATGTAACTGCATTTTCTTACAGTAGAGTAAGAGAACGTTATAACATAATGCTTTAACTCTGTCAAAGCAGGTACAAATGAACCTAAAAGCAGATGCAAACTGAGGCATGGTGGGCACAAAATATTCTGTAACAACTTTTAACACCTAAATAACTCAAAACCACAAAGCTTTAGGCTATGAGGTGACAAATTACTGAAATCACTGACATCCTTTTAAAAGCAACATTAGCTGCCCTATTAATATACTCCACTGGCATGTCTCCAAATTTGTGCCTCAATATCATGGTCAGACACAAAGCACTAATATGTGTCTGTACTGTGAGATCTTCCAAATAAAAGATGTTGTTCACATTAGCTAGCTCGCTAAGCTAGCCTAGTCAGTAGACAACCTTTAAGTTTTTCAATAAATATTATTAATTTGAACTACGGTGAGAATTATGGTTCTAATTTGGTTTAATTTGAAATTTTTAATAAATAATAAATTGAGATTAAAAGACGATTAAAAAGCTTTTATCTATAAGGAAGCTGGTAGCAGCTAGCTTGTAAGCTTCTCATCAGAAATGTTTTGGACTAGCTTTTGAATAAAAAAAATGATTAAATGTCTGAGTAAATCCTGAACGTTGAAGCTGTAATGAAGACCACGTTTGCCTCCACGTACGCCCTGGCAATTTGTCCCAAGTATAAAACACTTTACCAAAAATAAAATTGAAGAACAAGCAATAAAAAAAAAAGCTAGCAATTAGCCCCAGAGTACTGACGTTTTGCATGAAGTAAAAACTTAATATATTAGGGCCATGTGAACTACAACGAATGTTTTACCAACATTGGTTGGTTTTGCAGCGTTGCCTTGACATGCGAAGGCCCCACAAACAAGGACGTGGCGCTTTAAGGTCTCATCATGGAATTTACTGTGCAGAAGCGATACAAGCTCAAACAATCTCCGTGTTAGACATGCGTAAAACACCTTAAATATGTGTTAACTTTATAAATATACTACATTCAGCCTTGTTTGTCACTGATCTGGTGGTTTTAAACATCAGAATCATTCCCCTGACAGTAGATGTGAGCGGGTTTGAGGGAAGTTTTCTATAGCTTTGTTTTTAACTTATGAAAATCCAACACATCAGCCCTGTGTTCAAATGGTATGTTCTCTTTTTTTTGGAGAGAGGCAAACAAAGTGTCAGATTATAGAAGTCGTATTGATATCACAGAAAAAGGAAGTACTGCCACAGTGATCACTTTCACAAAAATCAAGTTACATTGAAAAGTGCATTGGTTTGAGGAAAAATATTGAATTTTTCTAATATATTTTTTCACAATTTCACTCAAAAACTCACACAATAAGTCTCCCCGAACAGAAAGGTTTGAGTTTCCCACATTTTTTAAATGTGAGATTATGCTGCACAGGTGAAAGGTGAATTTATTTCAAGTGTTTTCAGTTGAAAACATCTTTACAGTTACACATGGTGCAGCATCATGCTGTGGGAATTGAAATAAATAAATAAATAAATAAAGCATTTTAGAAATTCTGCCAAAAACAAATTTATTTTAAGTTACACTGGTCATATGTGAAGTTCCTCATCAAGCTAATTTCATAAAAGCTTATTTTAGACGCAGAAAGAACCTTGGCAGTGGGGTCCGGGTTCAGCCAGTCTGCATTTAGCTGGCAGCCAGGGTGTAAGCACAAACACACACACACACACACCCACACACGCATACACTGTTGTGATACACGAGCGGGTGTCTTTCCAGGACAGTATTCCAAGCACTTGGCAATCACGGATTCCCAGGGAAGAGTGTTGACAACACAGTACTTAACCAGAGACCTCACACTTACAACCATAAATCAGTCCACACGTAAACACACCTTAAAGCCCTGCCTACCTCAGATTTCTGACGACAGAAACGAACTCTGCGCCTGCATGAATGGGCTTTGTCATGGCTTGTGATCTAATGATCTAATGACTCGTCCTTACGTTCAGACATGCGGACATATACGCGTATGAAAAGCCAGAGGCAGGATGAAATATTTCCCAGCCAATCCCAGTTTGTGTGGCTGTAGCATCAGTGAGGACAGGCGCTGCTCTCAGCTTTATTCTCCAATCTGTTCACCTTGTAAATGGGACCCCACCTATTCCGCCTCCTTCCCATCACAGAAACACAGCATTACCACAGCCCTGTAAATCAGTAAGTGGGACCTGCAGACCTTTGATCGGCAAAACAGTCATCGTTTTCCTGCATAAAAAACCTCCTGAGTCCAAACTCTAATGCAACATAACTGTTTTATGTCAAAAGAGCATTTAAGTATGCACAAGCATAATAAGTTGTCTGAAAACACCTTTAAAATTGTAAAAGTGATGATTGACGTGATCTGGCGTGCAGCTCTGGAGGAGAGTTAGCAGTTTTTGTGTCACACAGAGCTAAAAACAGTGTGGAAATGAGAGGATAAAAGTTGATGTCCATTTAAAGTCAACTAAACTGTATGAATGAGATCCAGGAAGAGAAGCTCAGAGCCAAAAAGCTAGAGTGATTATCACAACGAAAAGAGGAAGGGGAAGTGGTGCAGGAGGAAGAGGAGCTGCTACATGTTTCAGTGTAGGCACTTTAAATGGCCACTTGGTCATTTGACACACTGTTTTGTTTAAAGGTTTGAAAATCGGCAAACAATATGCGATTAAATACAAAAGTTCTAAATAATGAAACTAAAACCTGTCAGCGTTGATGAGCTGTGCTCTCTCCTACATGCCAGTAATCAAGTTGATACACGTTAGAGATACATTTATTACAAGTGTACTGGAAGTGTTTCTCCCTTCTTTGATGGCACGCCTTTATCAATTTATTGCATCCCAGTCACCAAAAGGGCGGTGGCGTTCGCACAGCAAAGGGATCCTAAAGCTGAACTATCAATCCACTATAGAAATGATTGATTCACAAATTTTAAGGGTGTCACCAAAGACAGAGCTGTCATTCCCCATTCAGTCCATCTTACCCCTGTGTCTGCAGTGTGACCTGTGTGTTTGACCTAATATTGTATGGTGTGGGATCCACAGAGCACATAAATTAAACAGCAGCGTCAGCATCAAATCCAGTTAAAGTTATATATGAGATTATTAAATAAAGTGAATTCATTACTTGAAGAGAAATGGAAGTGAGACATGGTTTCAGATGCAAGTCTTAGGCCTCTGCTGCCTTTATGGGGAGGAGCCCTTTCATGCTTTGCTCCATTAATTGTCACTGAAATACTTGTCTAACTGCTAAGAACAGGTGCGTGACTCATTTATTTGACTAATATCTAGCTCTACACATGCATATAAATGTGTATAGAACATTACAACACGGGATTAGACCTTCTAGGCCTCACCACAGCAATCCCTTCCCTTTTATTTTCTCCAATCCTTTGCTACTATCGCCTCCCTCTCCTCTCAAATCGCGAGCGCAGCCCTCCGCGCACAGGCAAAAGCGCGCACGCGACGTGCCTCAGTGCATGACGCTCGACCAATCAGGAGCGCCATTCCGAAAGTTTACCTTTTATGGCTAGAGCCGGACAGCTGGTGTGGTATAAATACAGAGCGCCCACAGCTAACGGATTCACTCTCGGCGCCGTCACACACACAGCTTGTGCGGGATATCATTTGCCTGAAACCGGTTCCCTTAAAGCGAAAAGCCCCCCCACACCCAAAGGTAAGCCGACAGAAATTGAATTTTACATCATTCTAATTTTAGAAGGCTTTAAAATGTAAACATTGCGGATAGTTTTGTATAATTGAGTGAGATTTGTTTAATTTTTTTCGGCAATTTGTGATACTGACCACGAGGTTCTTTGTCTAGTCTCTCAAAACTGTCTACAATTGTACAACTAGCAATATATAAACCACTTTTGACTGCATTTGTTGCTGAACCTCGGATATGGAGGCTTGTATGGCTAGAAAACGGGGGAATTTAGTGCTTCGTGGATGCTTTCGTTGTAACCGGCTTATGGCTTCTAATGACTCCTGAGATGGCATTACTACTTGTGGTGGGCTTTGTGTAAGTGGTTAACATGTGCTGTAGTTAATAGTAGCATAAAATGTATTTCTGTGGCGGTTTAACACTTCTGATCTGGGCTTGTCTGGATCAGGGCTGCTCCCTTTGTGCGCCTGATCTAGCGGGGTGTGACCTACTTTAGCATAAGAGCTTAGCCACATCATGCTAACACGCCCTTCAGACTTCAGTCGTTAACGGCCGCTTCTCGGGTGCATTAAATATAACTTGATGACTTAAAAAAATAATAATAATTTTACAACTTCCAGTCAATTCTTGAAGAAAAGTTTTAAGTTAACGCCGCTGGTCCAAATTCAAATTTAAGACATCAGTTAAGCGATGACTTAAACCGTTAAAATTGTTGCTTTGACAGTTAAAGATGAAGGGAAGGAAATGGCGAATGACTAATCACTCTGAGCTAGTAAAGGTGTGGCTTTCAGGAAATGGTGAGTTAGCCGTGCCCTTGTGGCAAATTAAGTCATAAGTTTATTATGCAACAGTTTTTTGTTTTTTTTTATCAGTAGTTATCATAAAATGCCCTTGCGGTATTTTATTTTTTATTTATTTAAACTTGCACATGGCGGAACCAGACGGCCTGGCTGAATAGTCTGTCCGAACTATGACGCAGTGATATTGAAGCAAATATTTCTGACCGGGGTGGGGGGTATTGAGCCACAATGGGAGGGGGCAGCGGATTGAAGTGTAACTTTAGTGAACCGGAGGGAGTGGTCTCACTGAGCCGGGTCTCGTAATGTCGACTTTTTTCTTTTTTTTTTCTTTTTTTTTTCTTGCCGTATTCTGGCCGCGTGCCACACTGCCGGTAGCCGCAAAGCGGCTCAAAACCGAACCATGTCCTTATATGGTAACAACAGACTGCAGCAGCACTTCCTTTTGTCTGACTGGTCGAAATGTGGGTTGGGAGCTCCACCTAGTGGTCGCCTTTGCGCACTGCAGCCAGGAACAGGAAGTGAGACTTGTGACTGCAGACCAACTGGTTCTGAGTGGCTGAGTTGACGGGGTTTGTTTGCTGCTCTTTTACAGTTCAGCCATGGAAGATGAAATCGCCGCACTGGTTGTTGACAACGGATCCGGTATGTGCAAAGCCGGATTCGCCGGAGACGACGCCCCTCGTGCTGTCTTCCCATCCATCGTTGGTCGCCCAAGGCATCAGGTTAGTCATGAACACTAGAAGAGTAAAGTTTCAGTTATGACTAAAGATAACAAGTTTAAGAAATTGTATCCTATAAAGTGTACAATTTAATATAAATTTAAAATTGCTGTGTTTCAGGGCGTGATGGTTGGTATGGGCCAGAAGGACAGCTATGTTGGTGATGAAGCCCAGAGCAAGAGAGGTATCCTGACCCTGAAGTACCCCATCGAGCACGGTATTGTGACCAACTGGGATGACATGGAGAAGATCTGGCATCACACCTTCTACAACGAGCTGAGAGTTGCCCCTGAGGAGCACCCCGTCCTGCTCACAGAGGCCCCTCTGAACCCCAAAGCCAACAGGGAGAAGATGACCCAGGTACATGGTTGCCTTCATTCAGTTGAACTTAAAGTTGCCCAATACCTCTTCAGGTTCCTTCTCCATTCTCACTTCCTCCTTCCTCCTCCTCTAGGATCTCTCTCCTATAAGATGATCTATCATCAGCAGGTCTCCTGTGTGCTTTTATTTGCACTTGTGACTAAGATTTAGCAGAGCTGGTGGCTCAGTACTTTAAGTCTGATATGCACAAGTGTGAAGGAATGTAGTTTCTGCACTTTTTCTACTAACTTCAGTCTGAAGCTCACTCTATTGCATGTAGTGAGTGCAGTGGCCACACAGTTCTGAGAGGTCATGTGAATTTGCTAATGGATTTCTTTCTGTCCTTGCAGATCATGTTTGAGACCTTCAACACCCCCGCCATGTACGTTGCCATCCAGGCCGTGCTGTCCCTGTATGCTTCTGGTCGTACCACTGGTATCGTCATGGACTCCGGTGATGGTGTGACCCACACAGTGCCCATCTATGAAGGCTACGCCCTGCCCCATGCCATCTTGCGTCTGGACTTGGCCGGCCGCGACCTCACAGACTACCTCATGAAGATCCTGACAGAGCGTGGCTACTCCTTCACCACCACAGCTGAGAGGGAAATCGTGCGTGACATCAAGGAGAAGCTGTGCTATGTCGCCCTGGACTTCGAGCAGGAGATGGGTACTGCTGCCTCCTCTTCATCCCTGGAGAAGAGCTACGAGCTCCCTGACGGACAGGTCATCACCATCGGCAATGAGAGGTTCCGTTGCCCAGAGGCCCTCTTCCAGCCTTCCTTCCTTGGTATGTTTGCCAACTTTAAACCATCTTCTGATTGAAAAGCAAATGTGTTGTACACCACTTGCTAATGGGCAATTCTGCTCACAGGTATGGAGTCCTGCGGAATCCACGAGACCACCTACAACAGCATCATGAAGTGCGACGTCGACATCCGTAAGGACCTGTACGCCAACACCGTGCTGTCTGGAGGTACCACCATGTACCCTGGCATTGCTGACAGGATGCAGAAGGAGATCACAGCCCTGGCCCCATCCACCATGAAGATCAAGGTGAGTTGTTTCCACAGTTTCTGACTGTCTTCTGCCATAACACAGTAAGAATGTGGTGTCTTAATACCTGCTACCTTGTGTTCCTGCAGATCATCGCCCCACCAGAGCGTAAATACTCTGTCTGGATCGGAGGCTCCATCCTGGCCTCCCTGTCCACCTTCCAGCAGATGTGGATCAGCAAGCAGGAGTACGATGAGTCTGGCCCCTCCATCGTCCACCGCAAATGCTTCTAAACAGACTGTTCCTCCTCCCCGTTCCCCAAACACCCAACAACTTCAGCTCTGTGCAGAACAACCACATTTCTCATACACACTCAGGCGCAGAGCCTAGACGACAACTCATTGGCATGGCTTCAGTTATTTTTGGCGCTTGACTCAGGATTTAAAAAAACTGGAACGATGAAGGAGACGGTAATGTTTAGGTTTTTTGGCTAGGTTTGAAGGAAACCCCTAAGGTTCTGCAGTTGTCTCTGGGGGGCTTAAAAAAAATGTACATTTTGTCATTCCAAATGTTTAAATGCGTTGTTCAGACACATGATTCCAAATGTTAACTGCATTGTTCAGACACGTATTTGCCTCTGTGAAGGCTGCCCAGTGGTTGGCGCATACTTAAACATGGTTGGTAGTATCGCTTGTATGTAAATTTATGTCTGGGTTTTTGTACTTTTCAGCCTTAAAATGATTTTGGTCTTGTTTAATTTTTTTTGTTATGCAAAACCCAATTGTGACCTTCTTCCCCATTGGAGGTTTCATCCCTGGGGTGGTGGGGTAAGGGGTCTCAAAGTGACGGTAACATGGGGTGCCAGACCGGTGGGGCCAACCTGTACACTGACTAAACAATCCCAATAAAGTGCACATGTGTTCCAACATAATGTCTGACTGTCTTCTTCTGGGTCTGTAGTTCTGACTTCACCTCTTCACTTTAGTCTTAAGTTGGTCAAATTGACTTGCTAGCATATCTGCCATAATGTGAAGTTATTGTACTTGGTATACTAAAGACATCTCTTCACAGAAGTGCTTTTATCAACCTTGAACCAAATTGGAGGTAAAATGTACACTGGGGACAAAGTTGCACTATTGTGCAAAAATACTTAGTGAAGCAACTGAAATGTAGCAAAGTACTTCCATTGTATTAACTTTCAAACTAAACTCAAGTGGCTCTTGTAAAGTGAGGTCCTACTGAAATATAAACCATTTTTCAGGGTTTACCAATTAGATCAGTCATTAAACCTTAAGATTAAAAAATAAAACTTGAACCAAGCAATCAATGTCTATTTAAACCTGTGATCAATCCCAGTTTCATCAGCTTATACCGCTGCTCTACCGAGCTGAAATGGGCATGTTTGGACACTAGATGGCAGCAGAACTTGAGATTTTATTTTTATGGAACTAATTTCTAAGAGCTTGTGCGCGAATTAAAGATCAGTAAAAAGTTACAAATGCGAACTTGCTGTTCCCATTTACACATCTAAAACATCTCCACTTTAAGCCGCAGAGATGGAAGACGGATGCTCACACTTGTTATGCGCATCCACATCCTGTTTCCGTGGATGACATCAAATTATGCGCTTCCTCTGTTCGGTTTGTCCAAGTTGGATGAGTGTTGGACACGGAAGTTATTTAAATTCGCACCGCTGTATACAGAAGCGTGGCTAATATCTGAGATTTATCCCCTCCGCCTCTTCCCTCCGTCCCACCGCAGCTCCACTGTTTCTGCTGAGGCTGCTTCCCCTCTGATATCCTTTTACTGCAGCGCCAGCAAAACACCGACTGCTGCCCCGCAATGCATGCTGGGGGGGCGTTTTCATGTAAATTAGCCTCGCTTTGCTCCATTTCCCCCCTCTTGTCTGTTTTCGTGCGCAGGTGCGACCAGTGCAGGTGTACGTCAATGACGCACGAAATGACACCAGAGGTCTGGTGGTCTGACTGTGCTCCTCTATTAAAGCGGCCATGTTGGATCCGCTTTACTGGAGGAGACTAAAAAAGCTGCAAAAATAATCAGCGAGGAGCGAGGTCTTGCATTCCTCTATTTCCTGACAATCACAGCGTGTAGTTCTGTCGTTTCCCCGACAGGTGGGGGTATTGATCCATTCTATCTGCCTCACAGGAAAAGTGGGTGAAAGGCAGATAGAGGGCTGACATAAGGAGGCCAAAGGAGAGTAATAAATCACACTTAAAATGCCGCATATCTTGTTTTCTAATCCACATCCAGCAGAGGGTGACACTCACACTAAGAGTGGATGACTTCAACTACACTAAGTTACAAAAGTATTCACATCCCTGGAACATATTCACATTTCACGTGTTATGTTGGGTTCCCTCCTGGGGACAGTGGAGAACATTAGTCATCAAGACCAATGCAGATACAGCTCAGCAGTAAAGTTGTGGGTTGGGTAATAAAACAATATTTATGCTTTAAACACACAAATCTTCCTATTTACATCTGGAAAACGAGAGAGTTTGTGGCAACTGCAAACCTAATGTGGAGAGCCGACATAAACTGATACAAAACAAGAATGTTAATCGGAGAAGCGGATAAGAGGCTAATGGTGACTCTGGAGGAGATCCACAGCTCACATGGGAGAATCTGTCAAGACAGTGACCGTTGATTGAGCAAATCGCCCACAACTCTGGATTTTGTGAAACAGCGGAATAAAGATCTTAAAGACGGCCATAGAAAGTCCAGTTTGAAGATTTTCTGTTCATCTAAACCTTTAAATATTTGGAGGCGCAAGAGAAGCAGCATTCAGCTCCTATGCGCCACTAATCCAGAACAAACCTCCAGAAAACTGCAAAACAGTCGAAACACTGACTTCCTTTAAATCAAGGCCTCATTAGAGCTGCCTTTTTTCCATAACAACTGGAACATTGGTCCACATATTTGATGTGTAATTTTGCTTGATGATGGTATTTGACAAAATGTAATGTTTATTATTTAAACGTGACTTTACTTACATTTACATTACACAAAATCCCAGTAATATTAATTGAGCTTTGCGGTATAGTTCAAGGCCTTTAAATACCTTTACAAGTCACTGTCTTATTTTGACGGAGTGGCAGCGGTGCACGTTTGCCTTAAAGCTATTAAAGCTGCCCGTGTGTCTGTTTTGTTTTCCCACAGATCCCGGTGTAAGCCAGGTTTTTCCAAGGAGTCTCCTCCTGCCCCGGAACGAATGCCGGGGTCGGCTGCAGCACATCCATAAAAAGCCTCTTGCCGGGTGTTTTATGGCTCCGACACATCCCAGCTGAACTGTTACCCAGCAGGATGCCTCTGTTGCATCACTGCTCCTTTCTGCTTGTGTTGAGTCTTGATGGCTTTTCTCAGGAAAAAGAAAAAAAGAAACAAGGCCACGGGTTCTCAGGCTGCATGAGTCAGGAGCAACACCAAAAAAAAAAAGCACATCCTGTGTGCTGCAAGCTCTGTCGAACCCCCACCACTCAGCAGCACCTCCCCTCCACCTACCCACACACAAACCAAGAATGTGTTTTTCATGACAGAGAAAGCTGCATGGCAAAATTTGCCACAAAATTTGCGTCAGCCTTTATAAATACGTTTTCAGCTCGAGCGTTTCTCATGGTACACGATTGCATGCGCGGCGGTGCTGGAGGCGTGCAGACGGTGACTAGTTTATTGGCAACGCTGGGAAAGGTCAAAATAAATTTGTTTTTTTATGGCAGTGACGTGATCACAGAAAAATGTAGGAAACACTCTAAACATTTAATTTGGGAGCATTTAATCTTTTGTAAATACAGTCGTGTATTTACTGGCAACCGTTGAGCATTAGCACCTCGGTCCTAAAGTATGAAGTGCTTTATAAATAAAGTTGGTATGGTATGGTATGAAAATAGCACCCAGGGTTATATCCAAAGAGGTTATGCATATCCTGTGCATAACCTCTTGTATCACCTTCCTTTTTAATTTTTTAATTCATTTTAAATTTTTTGTTTTTTTGGACCATCCTTCTTATGTCCTTGTTTGTCACTGTTCCAGATGTTTTGAATTATTGCTCCAATTATAGTTTTGCACAGGCTTCTTTGTGCAGTTTTTGCAGCCATTTTCTTACTTATAGAGATCAACACAACTTACTTGAGCTTTAAGCTCTCTCGTCTGTATGATTTTTGAGGAGTGGGAAAAAGAAATTTGGCGCTTCTAAGTTTGGATCATCTTTATAAAAAGTTAAATAGTTGTTCAAAAAAAGGGCGGCTATCAGGAGTAGGAATAATTCTGCTTATTAGTGTTTACTACTATACATTGAAAATGCATTTAAAGCTTTTCACACATTTTAACCAGCCATGCGTGAGCATTTCTCAGTTTTTTTTCTCTTTGCTTTTTTTAGCTAATAAGGCTAAAAATAAGCCTTTTTTTTTAGCTATAAGGCTGAAAACACAAATGACAACATGCTGTGGTCAGAGTTTTGGGGGGGGATGAAGGTTTTCTCAGCAGTCTTGTCATGTGAATGCTTTGCGTGCGGTTGCATGCCTATCTGACGCCAGCTGCTTGTCCTCCAGCAGAAAGCTTTCCCCGTCCCTCTCCTCACAAGTGGTCCGTCGTGAAAAACTGATGATTGGCAGGTATGCCTTGTCTCTACGTGGGTGTGTGTGTGGGTGTGTGTGTGTACATTGGGGGAGGGGTTGGTGAGTCACACGGTGTCAGCTGCAATGCTCAGGTTTTTGTTTTTAATGCGTATTTGCTTTCTTTAGGCATTTGAAAACATGACAGTGTAGTTAGTTGTTTTTTCTTTTATCACAAATATGCATTGATGTTGGTGCAGCTGTTGACGGAGTGCATGAGATGTGGTTTGGCGAATAATTTAGCCCTGAGGGGAGGCAGGCGCTCTACACTCATACTTTGAATCTCAAAAATACCTCAGAGAGGATGCATGATTTTTGTTAGGTGAATATTTTAATTTCAGTCTTATTTTACTAGATTTAATTAATCAGGAATCAGATTCGGGCTGTCCTGGGAAGATTTCTCTGACTTTTGCGCAGCCACAGTTTACAGAGAAATTAAGGGTGGAAAAGTTCTTATTGCCCAAAGGTATTAGTCAGGGGAAGGACACAAAACAATTTGATATTGTTATACAAGTATCAAAGCATGTGAAAACAAACGTGAACGTCGGAAATTTCTCCAAGAACGACGGAAGGTTTGGATGGGAAAGGTGTTCGGGGAGGTTCCCAACACTGATGGAACTGTTTTCTACAGTTGACAACAATCTCTTGTATTCTCTAAAAAGTTTACTTATGGGAGTCTGACTGCTAAATCAAATCACATCCCCGGTTCTCCAGGTGCTAGGACACAATTAACCCAAACAGTTCTGATGGAGTTAAGTTAAAGGAATGTATAATTCAGCAGTTTTTAGGCGCTAACTGGTTTGTTTTAGTATCCGATAATGTAGTTAAACTGTTAACAACATTGTACGTACATAAAAAACAAAACATTTGACTGGATATAAACCAAGATGTCATTGAGTTTATCCTGCACTTTTATTGCATGCATATTGAGTGATAAACCCCAGCTTTTGTACTTTACACCCTAAACTACACAGTAAAATTACACTTCACAAGTTCAGATGAAATGACTTTATAGGCAATGATTTCTGCAGACGTGTGTGTTCCCATGGGCTGATAAGCAGTTGGGTTTTTTTTATTATTAGATTATCTTAGTGACAGATGCAAATCAAATCAGTTTATTGTCATCCAAGTAGCATAAACACAACGAGGAAGCGCTTTGCTGGAATATTTCACGTATTAGTGCTGAGAATTATTAAGATAAGCAAAAATGTGCAAAAAGACAACGAAGGTTAAAAACAACAAAACTTTCAATTCTCTGCATGTCTTTTTTGAAAAAAATATTTAATAATTATGACACTGGGCTAGATTTAACCTCTGAACTTTAAAAGAATTTATAGCAATATGTACATACGCATATAAATATTTCTAAACACAATAAATGTGTGTCTAGCAGGCGTATCTCAATAAATCAGAATACCGTTAAAAAAAATTAAACTCAAACACAGATTTATATTATACACAGTGACATGTTTGCATGTTTTCCTGGGATTTACTTAGGTAGCTTACAGCTAATGTAAAACCAATTTTCAATTGATTAGAAAATCAGAAATGCTAATAATAATTTAAAAAAAACACTTTAATACAGAAATATAGCCTACTGAATAGCTTTGTTTCTGAATCCTCCCAAGATTCCACAAGTTGTGCCCCAGAGTTTTTCCATCCACTCAACTTTCCCTCAATATTTCTTCTTTATCAGTGGCCTGTTATGGGAAGCTAGCAGTCTGCTGACCATCATGTGTATAATATAACATTTCTTTTATCACATTTATGTATTTTAATGACAAACTGAATTTGAAAAGCTGAATTTCAATTTAAATATTCCACTTATTATGTCTAATAATAGAATGTTCCCTTTTATAACTGAGTTACACAAATGATCTTTTAGGTGATATTCTGATTTAATGCGATGCCTCTGTGGAAAGTTCGCCTTTCCTCTCTATCCTCTACAGAGGTTTTCTTCAATAGCTCTTTATTGAATTAAGAATGAGAAGTTTACTAAAAGTGTTACAAAGGTTTAAATCTACAGCCACCCACCTCAACGCCCGGTGGACGCCGCCATATTTCACATGAAAAATCAAAACAAAACAAAAAAAACGAAGCAACAACAACAAGAGGATGAAACCTGCCTCCCTCTCTCGCATGGGGTGAAAAGAGAGCAACAATGGGGCGCTAATTTGAAGGCATTGTCTGAATTCCCAGTCGGAGCGATTTGGAGAACAAAGGCCGGCTTTGCGCCGCCCCTCCGGCGGGACCGGGACATCACTCTGATCTCCGCCTGGTAATTCCCTCCCCGGGTCCCGTGCGGGGTGATAGGGCAGGCAGCGAGCGGGACAGGTCAGCGGGGTTGAGCGGTGATGGTACCGGTGCTCCGCTCGCTCGGAGCCGCACCAGCAGCGCTCGTTCTCGCCGTGAGAAAGCGGCTGTGAAGGCAGCGTCCTCCGCGGCTTCTCCGGAGACTCTCTCTCTCTCTCTCTGCTGTGCGCCGAAGCCGCCTGCCGTCCTCTATCGGCGGGTCGCCTTGAAACTGGCCGGCTGGAGGAGGAGGGGCGGGCAGAAGAGAGGTACGGACAACTTGAAACCGCTCTCTCTCTCTCTCTCTTTCTCTCTCAATCTACTCAACATTTTGTAAGAAAGTAACGCAGCGTGGTGAAGCTCAAAGGAAACTTATGGATGACAAAATCTTCCCTGACTGTGAGGTCAACAGTGAGGTCATGTTGGGGGGCATTTAGCAGCCCGACCCCTACACCCAAGGCTACCTGCCCCCCTTTCTGCCCCACCACGAATTTTAATATAACACTACTAAATGAGTAGGCTACAGCACTTTTATACTCCTCTTCTTATGCAAATGCCCGTGTGTTTGTTCCCGCTCAAGTTGGACGCTGGGCCCTGTGTCACCTACAGCCTGCGGGGCTTTTCACATTTACATACCCAAAGCCGGGCTTTATTCCAATCTGAGAGACGACTTCATGGAAGATACCACCTCGATCCCCACAATAAGATGTCTCGTTTATGTTTTTTCTTTCCTGATGTAAGGTTAAAGACTGAGCATCATAGTAAACAACTTAGAAAGAAAGGGTAAAACAATAGTTTCCGCTAATTTGCCCCATGCAGCCATCTTCGCCGACTTTATGCTTGTGCTGTTCTCACCACGAAGCCACAGCTGTGGTTTATTGGAGATCTGTCAACAAGGGATTTCCTTGAAAGTTTTCAAATTAGGGGCCCGATGGAAAATGACATAACTTCCTACTTCCGTTTTATATCTGTAAACAAACTGTTTTATGCATGTTAAATGTCAGAAAAAGAAAAGATAATTGAGATAAATAGTAAGAAAAATGCTACCCTGTCATGTGTTATTCATTTGGTTGCCCTGATGTTTGGTTCTGGGTTCGAATCCTGGCTTTGGGTCTCTGTGTGTGCAGTTTGCATGTTTTCCACTTGCACAATCGGTTGATGGATCTCTTTAAAATACCTTCGGGCATGAATATGTGTGCACAGTTGTTTTTCCCTCTTTGTGATGGACTTTTACCCAATGACCACTTCAGATAGTCAAGTATAGACAAGGTCTGGATGGTTATTTCACTCTGTTTTGGTTCTGTTCCCATTTTAGACTCTTTTCCATCTCACAAAATATAGCAGAAACAATGGTGAGTATCTGTAATGTCCCAGATGACTAGATTTTGTACCAGAAAATGTAAAACACTGACTCCTAAAGTTGGGTTTGCAACCTGATTTGGGGTCATGGATCAACAATAACGGGGTTATGAGATCCTCAACGGAAATTAAGCAATGCAAATAACCATGCTGATGCCTATTTCTATGGTTAAAGAGATAACAAAAGAGCACTTATTAACAGACAAAACCAATGGATTAGTTGTTGATGTGTTGCTACTATGTCCATGGTTTATTGTGTTTGTAGAAATGCATGTACTCGACCAGTAGTTTGGGTCATGATTCCGTCTGCTTTCATTTTATGGGTCAGAATCCTCAAAGGTTGGGAACCCCACTGATGTAGAACATTAAATAAAGGTACAAAATGAAGGAGTGGAATAATAAGCAACCTCTTGTACCCTGAAATAAAACTTAAGATGACAGATAGATTTTTTTCTAAATGTAAAGTTGCCCTGTTGTCAAAGATGCTAAGTTTAAAAGGATCTCAAAGTTTAATTTAAACAAACGGTTCTGCTTTTGGTCTGGATCAATTCTGTAATACAGGTAGTCAATGATTTCAAATTCCTTGATTACAGCGAAATAGCTCTTTAGATTAGCACTGAACTTTAGCATCACAAACCTATGAACCTCCCACTGTGCACACTCATTATTTTTATTATTTTTATTTTTTTACAGTACACATAAAGAAAGATCACTTTGTTTTGGAGCCTTGGTGCCACCCCATGAAGCAAGGACACCCTGGGTGAAGAGCTCCACATCCACCAGTGTTGGTAGATGGGGGCAGGACATCTTTTAGGTGTGGTCATCAGTATTGAATGTTAAAATTTTCCAGAACGCTGTGTTTACGGGAAAACGCTTGAAAAGCTAAAGATAAACCTTCACGTCGATCCGATTCCTTCTAAAAGGAAATGAAAAAGCAGAGAAAGTCATTCATTACTCGGGTTAATCATTAATTATTCACTCTCTCATCTCCTGATGAGAACTGAGGTCCACTGTAAAGCCTCCATAGCCAAACACACCTCCCTCCCCTCTGAAAACGAGCTCCTCTCCTTGTTTTGATCGCTCAGTCTTGAAGGGAGAGGGGACCTTGAAACTGCTCTGCCTCCTTGCTCCATAATTGGTTTTGTAGTGCTGGCGAGCGGCCAGAGTGCGTTTTTTTCTTCCAATGCGCCAGGGACGTTGATTGGCAGGCTGCTCAGCCAATCAGGGAGCGGCTGTTTGAAACGTACACGGTTTGTGTGGCAGTGAAGGAGGTGGGCGGGGCTTGTAAAACAATGCTGCGTTTCATTGCTGAGGAGGACGCGTCAGGGGCTTTCTCTCTCCCCTCCGAGTTATCCCCCCAGTTTACCTTCGGACCAGCCTGTAATGGACTACTCCAGTTTCTCCAGCAGCCTGGATGAATTTTGAGAAAGGTTTGCATTTACTAAGCTCTCTTCCGCGACATTTCTCTCCGCAGAAGTAAGCGCTCGGAGTGATATTATTTTTTTGTTTTGTTTTTCGGCTTTTCTTTTTCCAGCCAAAAAAAAAAAAAAACTAGTGTCGGTGTTTTAAAACCGAATTTAGGTTGTTTAGAAAAAAGGCGAGCAAAAGGGCGCGGAGGTTACGTGTTTCTTTCTGAGCTCGACACGTTTGCTTTACTCCGTCGCCTTCGAGACGTTTCCTCCGAGAAAGTTTCTCGGCGTCTTTAATGGAAGCGAGAAAAGTTTGAAACGTGGCTGAAACGCCGAGCTCCTCCGCCCGCCGCGGCCGCCGCCGTCGAGCCGCAGGGGAACAAACCCAAGTTGGAAACACTGTAACTCATTTTCAGAGGCATTAAAGGCAACATTTGTCTAGTATGTTTTCATAAGAAGGACACAAAAATAAGGGTTATTGTTGTTGTTTTTTTTCCTTTCTTTTTCTCCTTCCGAGCGAGGCTCTCTTCTGATCCCGCCCGCCTGGATATCACGAGTCGCGGGTGTAGTGTGTTTCCCTGCAGCCTTTGATGGTGAATTTAGGTTCGTTTCGACGTGGATTTTTAATTATAACTTCCAATTAGTTTCTATTTTTTTCGCTCACATTAGTGATTAAAACGACGAGACCATTCCAGCACATTGTTTGGATTAACGTCGCAGCTTCTTCCTAACTAACTTTTTACAATCGAGTCATTTATTATTATTATTATTATTATTTATTATTATTATTTATTATAGACTAATGTCGATTTCTGTAATATAAGGAAATAATGTCCAATCAAAATTCAGTTAAAAAACCCAACATTTTACTTCTTCTAACTGCCTCATCACCGTCGATGGTCCAGACTGTAAATAAAATAACAAAGTGCTACTAATGTGAAGATTCAGTCACATTTCAGGTGCTGGATGTTCAGTCCAGTTTGGTTCTGGCCAGCACCCATCTCCACTGGTCAAGCAACACCGGACTAAATTTACATGCGTGGGCAACAAAACACCGCTAACCCCTCGCTGTTTAATGATGCATGCTCTCTCTCTCTTTTTTCCTAACCTTATTTATTTTTAAACCGTTTGAAATTTATATTTGATGCGCCCTTTAGTATTTATGGACAGACTATTGGTTTACATTCCCCCACCCCTCTCCAAGATAGCCCGTGAAGGCAGCTGGATGTATGTAAACTAGATAATTTGTTTCCAAAAATAAAAAATAAAAGAAGAGAGAGAGAGGGGAGCGTTTTACGTTTCTGCAGCGGGATCCGGTGGCGTTTTTCGCGGCGAGCGCAGAGCAGCTGGCCGCTCCTGCGGAGCTCCAGGGCGGCTTGCATGGCTCGGTGTGCAGCGGGGTTGGAGGGGGGCGGCGGCGGCGGAGGAGGAGGTGTTCAGGCATTGAAAACATTAAATTATACACGTTAAGTTTGACTCCTGTTTTAATCTGGGGTTAGTGCAGGTTAAAACAGCTCGTTCGGTCCTAGCTCGAGCGCAGCTTTTATCGCGAATGTAGTTTCTGGAGTGTTTTTATAAACTGCGTCATTGCTGGGTTTGGGCCGCCTTGTCGCTGGAAAAGAGAAGAAATCCCGAAACTGAAGCGTAGTTTTGGTCTGCTGTAGCATTCTGCATCGAGTGATGTTTATCTTGTCGTGTTTGTTTTCATATATAGGTCAGCAAGTATGGCTGAGAAGGAGTCCGAATCGCCTGGGAAACTAAAGACACTATTATAGCCAGAATTGGCTTTCATTATTATTATTCTTTTTAATTTTCCGGGACCTATCCGAACGGACGCATTTTTCTGCAACAACTTTCCCATCTGTGGATAATGGATGGCAGAGATTTCGGTCCTCCTCGGTCCGTCCACGTCCCCCCGCCGCTCTTGGCGGGGCTCGCCATGGAGCCTCACCGACTCGGAGCAGCGGCGGCGGCCGGGAGGATCCCTCCCTCGCCCGGCCACTTGGGCGCGAACCACCCGCCGCCTCTCCACTCCGGGAAATTTCTCCCATCGGCCATTAACCTACATTCACACCACGGTAAGTGCTGCTCGATTTTTATTTTTATTTTTTTTCCACGGAGAAGGTTGACTTTTGGAACCGTTATAGACGTGACATGTCGACTGCGCAACAGCAAGGAGAAAATCTGCACAGTTATGTAGATTTCGTGCAGATGCACGCTCCGTGACACCGAGGCAAGTTGTAGATGTAAACAGCTCGTGTAAAGGATTGTCAGCCTCTGCAGCGGAAAATTACTTGGCAGTTTTCAGCACAAGCAAGGCGTCCGTCATTCTTTCGGGCACAGATAGGTGTGCGGGTTTTTTTATTTTTAATTTAATTTTATTTTTTTTTTGGTGTGTGTTCGGGTTGTTTTATTGATTGCATGCGGATCATTTCGCTGTTGGTGCTCGGAGAGGAAACGCAGCTTGCTCTCGGTGTGTTCCGCAGACCGAGAGAGTGGGAATGGTGGAAGTTGTGTGACCTTATAGAGAGGGATGGCGGAGCGCTGTTTACCCTGGGGACTGAAATGGCTTGAGTGTTTGTGTGAGGGAAGAACGACGGTGGTTCCGTATTTGAAGCAAAAAGCCTCCAGTGATGGACCATTTGTCACATGGCTGCTGTTTCTTGTTTTTATGCATCATTTTTTCCTCCCCTGTTGGATATGTCTCTCTCTCTCTCTCTCTCTCTCTCTCTCTCTCTCTCTCTCTGCTGCTCTAAACTCCCAGGGGGATATTTGAACAAAAATAGAGAAGCAGAGATATAGTGACTGCCATCATGCAGGTGTATGTGTGCACATCAAATGCAGTTGATGTGTAGCTGGTGATTTTCCTCTTCCTTTCATGGCTTTATTAGTCTCGCAAGCATGTTTGCACACAGTCTTGTGATGCATAGTGGAAGTGAGCTGGCTGTCCTGTAACTGTATACATGTTGGGCAAATGGAAAGGACATTCAATGGAAAATGAAAATCCTGACTCAGTCGCTTGCGGCTGGTTTTCTGCAGAGATCACGCCAAAGTTTTAAAATGTTTTCACCTGCTAGGATTTTTAGGTCGTAGCAGCTGATCGACATCAACATGAGCTTAGATTTTGCTTCCAGTATCAGGGAGGAATTAACTTTTTTTTTTTTTCTTTGTTACTTTAATGTGTCACAGCTCTGAAGAAAACAAGCAACATTTCCCCCCCAAATTTGAGTTGGCCGGTCAGGCTTTAAACAAAGCCAGAACCCAGAGTTGGGTTTGATTGCTGCTTCTCTTGTTTCTACAGTTTAAATATTGTTTAATGAGATCCCAGAGGAACTGCGCTCTGTGCTGTGCATTGCTGGTCAACTGGCTGAAAGACAGACTTAGCTGTCTGGAAATATTAATGGAATATTAAATGCCTTCACCTTAAATTTACCTATCTAGGAATGAAAATAGTACAATTTTTGCGGATAACCTAGTTTTGTTAATAGTAAAATTGTTTTAGCAGCAGTGAGAGTAATTATAGCTTTTCTACTTTTAAATAGAAACAAGTACTTGGGTGTGCAACCTGGACTTAAAGTTTATCATGATGTTTTGTGGTACTAAAGAAAAAAGCGACGATAAGAACCATTTTTATGTATATTTACAGTTCTTTTGGCAGTCATCTCCCCCCAAACATAAACACTTTGGAAACATTCCCATTTATAATACAATAATAAGTGTGATTTGTGTCTCTAAGCTGCACACGTAACTGCATTTAATCATTTTCAAATTTGTTGATATACGTCAATATTCTCATTTAACAAACAGTGGAGAAAAATAGTAAAATGAACAATCTAGACAGTACCGACAGTTTTGGAAGTTTCTAAACGTCATTTACTGGAATTTATCACGAAGACGATGAATTTGAGATTCATCAGGATAAATGATACAGAGTTAGACCACCATACTGTGGTATTTTTACTCAAGGTTATACCGTGAGAATCCAACACCAACCCAGGCAAGCGTCTATCCCCTCGAGATTCTGTAGCTTCTGCAGAGCGAGAAAATAGTTTGTTTTCTAATTCAACTAAATGACCCAAAACTAAAACAGCGTGGGATCACACAGTGACGTCAGTGGGCGCAAAACCACATGCTTTTTTCACAAGTCCTGATGTATTTATTAGAGGTCTTAAAGCTCAAGAGTTTTGGATATTTGACAGTCGTTTGCGCTACTCAACAATAACATGACAGCTCCGTGTTTTCCTGGCATCGTGAACCCCGACCCCAGATGTTTTATTTCAGATATGGATGACTTTGGAGCGAGAGTCAAGGGGATGGGGATTCAGTAAAGTCAGGGCTCGAATGGCACGGCTCTGATGAAGCATTAATTTGACACACCAACAAAGCCCACACACTCTATACACACACACGCAAACAAGAAAAGGTGTCAGAGATGAAATCGGCTCACAGTGAGGGGTGTTGCGATGATTGATGGACGCATTGTTGATGGGAGAAGTACCAGAGCGGGGGTTTTCTTGCAGGCTTTAGATGAATGGGATTTTTTTTTCTTTTTTGCAGCCCTTGAAGCCAACGTGTGCCTGAACGACACAAAACGGCGTGTCTATTTAAACTCTTTCGGTTCGGATGACGCGACGTTCTCCTTTTTCCCCTCCTGTGGTTCCGAAACGAGCTGAAAACTGCTTGTGGTGTGTGTGCAAACTGTGCTTTTGCAGAACGAGCTCGACGCGCAGCCCAGGGCGGTGTAAAGGCGGGGGCGGACTGGGGGGTCTGGTGTGGGGGGGGGGGGGCTGTTTGATGGAATTGACCGAGCCACCGGTCCAGCATGGATTGGTAGTTTGAAGCACTCGTTTTTAACTGGGTTATATTTTGTTTTGCCCACACGGTGACCTTCTCACTCGCTCACTCCCCCCCCACAAGCAGACCGCTGTACGACACGGGTCATTTAGCTTTATAGCGCTGCTCTCTGTCAAATCCCCACACATTACAATAACCGAAAAAGAGGGATAGAAATCTCTCTTTCTGGTTTGTCATCACACTATGCAGGCTTATTACATAATAATTAGCCAGTAAAAGCAAAATGAGCTGCTGGTCCTCAGGGCCTTTGCTAGACATGAAATGGGAGAGGTCGAGGGATTTCTCTTGCTGTTTTCGTTTACACGTCTTTCACAGAAGTCGATGTGACTTTTTTTTTTTCTTTTCCAAATTTAGAGCCGAGATCTCGATAAGAGTCGACTGTTTACATCTTCCATTTCAACCCACTCCCGAGTAGTTCTTGTTTAACCAAAAGCGAGAACGTTTTCTCTGTTGACATAATTGATCAACAGAATGCATGGTTCAGCTGTATATTAGTTTTCAGCAAATCCTATTCATCCCATACAGTTTAGTGAGCACTAATGGAGTTTTAATACTCCATTCATGTCATTCATAAATCATTTTGGAGGAAAACTGGAAAAAATGAACTCTCAACATGTCAGAAAACAACAGTTAGATCAACTTATACCAATAAAAACACAATCTAGTTATTGATCTGGCCTATTTTTCTTTAAAATATTTAAATAAGGGGACAAAAACATCATTGCAGTTATATTTTTGTTCAAAATTTAACACTGCTAATGTGATAAACATAAATAGATTACTGTGTAAAACAAGAAACTCATTTTGAGTGATACGTTTCTGTTTTAGGTAGAACTGATTTGCTTTTGTGCAACACAAACAGATGAAAGAGATAAAAATGAGACCAGCACTCAAGCCACATCAATAATAATAGGCTGTGTAATCTTTTGTCATTATGGAAACCAGAGGTGGCAAAATGGCATAATAAAAGGTCTGATCTGCTAGATTAGAAACTCGTGGATTTTACTTTTAAGATTTTGCTACGTTCATGCCTGAGTCCAACTTTTCTGTGCACGTGTGACCCAGATCAATTTTTTAAAAATGGGTTTTTCTTATTTTTATGCATTTATTCAGGTCAGACCCTGGTCTAAATGGGATTCATATTTGATGTTTTCCCAAGCAACCTCCGTCTGACTGGTCATTGAACTCTTGGTTCGTTTCTGTGACAGACTCGCAGTTCTGCAAAAGAGGAGGCGGAAAGCGCCAAGATCAATAGTAAAAATGTATGAAAGAAGCGCGGCAGCAGTCTGCTCTGAGTGCCCAACCACTTGTTAATCGATCCGTATGTGTTGACAATATGTAGCATCCATATTTACTTCTGCAATCACATGTAGCTTCACGTCAGCTTTTGCTTGTGCAATTTCTCTGCAAAAAAAGTCTATCCCTCCTGCTCTGAGGAGTCTATAATTATTTGTATAAAGAGAAGCATCACTTCACTTCATGTGACAGAAGTTATTACTTAATAGGGTTTTACAAATATCTCAGACAAAATCATTTAGGCAACTAACCACTGACCAATCACAGTTCGCACAGAGCTCTGTTGAAATGGTTCAACCAGGACCTGACCATCGAGTTCATCATGCAAAATAAAAAAAACAACAAAACAAAACACGTAATTTTCATAACATGTCTACGTCAATGAGAGACAATTTTGGCACTTTGAATGAAGTGTGTCGGATCCTTAATGTATCACTGGAGAACATAGGTCATTTAATTCTGGGGTTCTGTTAAATTTAACCTTTTTAAAATCTTAACATTTTTATGAGGGAATGAAGTTGAAAGCTGAAAAGAATCAGACCTTGCAGTGACGAATCCAGCCTTCCTGGTTTCTGCTGGAAGTCTTGCTCTCTTTCCCTCTTATTCAGCTTGAATGAACCACATTCAGATGTTGAAAATGTAATGAGTCAAGCCTTACTTGGGCTAAAACCTCAGTTGCTTGATTTGGTTGCTTGAGACTTATGAAGACTTTTGAACAAATTCCTGTTTTTGCACAGCCGATTCTGTTTTACATACTGAACTTGATCAGGAGAAGCTTGTGTTTACGAACATAAAATGACTTTAATTGGTCCTTCTTCTACCGGCGTTTCTGACTCCAGATTGAGGCCATCTGTCCTCTTCGTCTAGTTATCGTTCCTCTAGAGACACCAAGACACAACAAAATGTAAATGTGAGGAGAGGAGCCTGGAGATGGTTTTATTTCTCTGACCAGTGAAGCAGCACAGCAGAGTGCCTCACAGCACCAGGAATTTATGCTTCTGGGTGTTCAGATTAAATATTTAGGTTAAAACTTTTTCACCGTTTATAGAAAGTGTGAGAACATTTCTTTTCAGATCACTTCAGTCTGAAGCAGTGCTACTTTACCATTTCTTGTCTGTAGCTTCAAGAGAAACCTGGAGTTCATTCACACCAGCTCTGTTTAGTCCACTTTAATTGAAATCTAGTTTGATTGTCGTAGAAAGTTTTTTTTTTTTTTTTTGGTAGGTGTGAATGCACAGTAAAACTCTTATGCTGCCCAAAAATGCGAACCTAGGTCTCAGTTTGGTCGAAATGAACTCTGCTGTAGTGTAAGTGAATATATAAAATGCCAAGAGGACTGGAGACCATTTCAAAAACAGGAAGTGTACTATATCGCAGGGCATTCTGGGTAAATGCAACCAAAACTAGCGGGGGAAATGGTATAAATGGAAATCCAACTACTACTAATAAAATGTCGCTACTCCATTTCCGTTTACATTTTGTGAAGAAGGATGTTGCGCTCTTGTCTTCTTCAGAGGTTTTCATGTTGCTTCCTGCTGTGGTTCTTAGTAGAGCGCCACCACAGGTGAGACGGGGAACAGGTTTTTCAAAGGGTTTGTATCCTTTGACACAGAAAACACCGTTAGTGATTGTTGGGCAGAACCATGTAGCTTACCTCCAGATGTGTTGCAGCTCAGTTTGGTCTCTGCAGAATCCCTTTCAGTAGGTGAAAAAGAGTGGGACTAAGATGTATGTAGCTGTGGTGCTGCTTTCACAGGGGAATGAAAACAGCTGGAGACTAATGTGGAAGGGGAATTAAATGGGCACAGTGTCTAAGGTGGAAGTCTGTGTTTTCGTCTTCTTCGAAGGTTACGAGCTGAGCTTGCTGCTTGTGTGTCCGTGAGTGTAAAATGTGTGTGTGTGTACGTAGGGACATGTGATTCTGCTTAGTGCGGTTACGGCTGGGGGTTTTCCCCTGGGACTCTAGAAAGAAAGCAGGAGATTTATCTTGGCCGCAAAGCATTCATATAGTTAGGTAAATGTGGTAACCCTTCTGCTGGTCTCTCAATCTATTTCCCTACAACTCCCCCCACCACATGCACGCACACACACGCACACACACACACACACACACCCCCACACACACACACACACACACACACACACACACACACACAGGGAAAGCTCACATGCCTGTTGTAATTCATGGAGTTCACAGGGCAGACGACTGATTTCTGTACCAGTTTGTCTTCCCCAGTGCTCGCTTAGTGTTTCTGTTTGAATTAATGTGGTGATCGTGTGTGCTTATATGTATTCAAAGCACAGACCTCTGAGTGTGTGCGTGTGTGGGGGTGTGTGTGTGTGTGTTGGAGGATGTGGCTCGGACACGGCCTCGCTCAGATTAATTGAATCCTTCAGGAGAAAAACCAGCCTCCTTAAGAGAATGCACAAGGCAGTGCAGCCCCGCTACAATAAACCTGTCACACACAGACAAACTACACTCTTTTCTCTGTCACACACACACACTGTCAAACACACACCTGTCAAACATAAGAGTGATTGGATGGTGTGTGTGAGAGAGAGAACAAGCAAGCCATGGCATGTTGAAATACCCAAAGCATTAGCTAAGTCATTCACTGGGCCAGACCCCTCCCTTTTAAAGCAAACAACAGCCTCAAACACACAAAGGTCACACACTGCGCTGTCTGTCTGTTTGGCTACATGACTCCGCTTCATAAGCCAAATAAAGCTCGGGTAAATGCGCGGTGACTTTAAAGAAGCACCCAGTCACTGCTGAACACATGTTCTGCTGCTGAGCCGATGAAATAGACTCCAGCTAAAGGAGACGGAGGAAAGTTTGGCAACACGACAAAACGGATCAAATTCATACCAATGCTTTAGTTTAAATGTAATGTTTACTTTGAGGTTTTGTTATTGTGCGTGTTGTTTTTTTGTGCTGACACTAGGAACAAATCAGTTACTGATATTAAGGTACTTAAAGTTTTATCATGATACTTTGTGGTACTGTTATAATAACGATAAAAGTGACGATTATAACTGTTTATTACTTCTTTGTTTAGGTATGACTGTGACTTCATGACACAGCAATTACAACCCCACTAACAAATACTGCTCTTGAAAAACGTTCCAATTTTTAATGGTCTTCTTTAGGGCACCAGCTGAATAAACTTGAACTGCATTTAATCATATTTTCACATTTATTTAGATTTTGAAGAAGTAATAAAAACAAAGAGGTAAAAATTAACAATCCTGGCAATACAGATTGTTTTAATTTATTTTCTTAAACATCGTTAATTGAAATTATTGTGACGACAAATCAGAATTCTTATAAGAAATTAATCACAATAAACGGTAAACAATACAATAAATACCCAGCCATAGGTTCAAGTTTGGTTTTAAAAGTTATGTTAACTTGTTCTTAAACAGATCTGATCTCTGTTTTTGTAAACCAGCTCGTTCTGATTTTAGATCATTTCAGTTTCTCTTTAGAAACTTCAGCACCAGAGCTGCCAATGGTGACCTAAAAATCACAGTATTGTTGACACGGCTAGGAGAACACAAAATGTATTTCTGTGAAAATATCACTGCATATCATAAAGTCCTATAAACACAAAAGCTGCTCTAAAAATACAGTTTCTTCTATACACCTATTAGGTTAAATATTGCTATTGTATGTCTAAGCTTGCAATAATTGTGCTTAATAATACTTCAGTTTTTTATATTTATTCAACTGATTCATAGAATAAGAACTAGGGAAAGTAGTTCAAACAGCAAAAGTAACATTTTCAACGTAATAGTTTTGTTGCCATGACAATAAATCACAGTATTTGTCGCAGTAAAATTTTCCCAGATAATAATAAACAAATCAATAATTGTCTGTCCCTATTATGATGTTAAAATATGTTAAATATGGATTCAAAGTATCTTCTAGCCTTCCTGTCATGAGAGATCATTATTTACATTGTCGTACGTAAAACAGCTGACATTTTAAACTGTCTTGAGCTTCTCATATTACGATTTTCATTACAAACACATCATCCTTCGTGTGCATTCGTTAGAGATGTCTGTTACCGACCGGGACCAAAAGCTCAGATTAAAACAAAACAAACAAAATCCTTCTTCTTATCTGCTGCGCGTCTTGCTCTCTCTCGCTTTCTGGCAGCCTGGATAAACTGCCTACATGTCATAGAAAATAGTTTCCTGTATCGTCTTTTCTAAACACCGAAAATCGGTGAGCGGTGAATCTTCCCTCAGTCACAGAGTTACAGAAGAGTTGTTGTTTTGGTAGCTGGTAAGCTGGTGTGTGTAGACTTAACCTGATCAGACAGTCCTGCTAAATTACAAAGCAAAGCAGCAAAAACGTTCACCTCCACCTAATGAGCACCTGAAAACTACCATATATCTGCTAAAGTCTGTGCATCAAGTAAAAATGTTCTATATAGATATTTTGAATGAAATTATCAAGATGTTACTTTTACAGAAATTTTATAAAATCTAAAATGATATTTTTTTTTACATGCGTGTGTGAAATTGTCGTATTTTGATTCAGAAAAGGCAGATTCCTGGTTTTTACAAGTTCTTTAAAGTCAGCCCCACTTTCTATATTTTTAGGAAAATGTGTGTTTATCCGTGTCGCCGCCTAGCTGTGTGTGTCATTTACTGTGACACGTCGTTTTTTGCCACTAAGCATCCATCTGTCCATCCTGAGAACATCGGCGGGGAACGTACGTCGGCTTTTTGTCCGGCTGGATTTTGGGCGGTTCAGTCCCATTTCCCCTGTTGTGCTGCATCGCTGTCACACACTCGTGCCTCACTGAGCCAGTGATAATGTTATTAGTAACACCCATGCTTTTTCCCCATTTCCCATTCATAGCAAACTCAGAATGGAAAAACGCTTTCTTGTAATTGATTATTTTCAGAAGAGAGATTGAAACGCTGCAGAGTATCTGTGCCTGTGGTCCTGTAAAATGTAAACATGTTTTATTGCTAAAATAAAATGGGGCTGAAACAATTAATCGCGATTAGTTGATTATTGAAATAATTGTCAACTAACTTAGTAATCGATTAATCTTTACCTGGAGTATGCAGGCTCAAAAAATGGTTATTTGCTGAAAGACCAACCTACTCAGAGAAGTAATTATGCCAAAACTGCACAAAAAAGCAAAAACATTTCATATTTAATATGAAAAACCTTCTTGGTCTGTGAATATTTTCAACAAAATAATTAGTTGCAGCCCTGAATTAAAAAAATAATCTTCCCAGATGAGCTGTTGCCTTTTTATGGCCAAAAATATCTTCCTCTTTCCTCCTGTACTGCTTTACGCTTTCGTAAACCTTCCACTCGTATTTAGCTTCTCCTTCGTGTTTTCACACATGCAGAACTCTTTTTGTAATCTACATTTCATTTGAAGTATATGTTGCAACACAAAACAGCTAGTATTTGGTAGGCAAAGTGTGGTGCTGCCTAATTCCTGGAAATGGTATTTTTATCACATAACAACAACATGGACACTCCGAAAATGCAAATGAATGCCTTGTGTGTTAACACAATAATGTTTATGTTTTGAACATATGAAGCTCTGAAATGAGTCAGAGGGAAAGGGTGGAGGAAGTTATGAAATGTGTTTTCCAGAGAGCAGTAGCAGCAGAAAGTCCATTCTTTTAGTATTTATGCTGCTCTGACTCCTTGTTTTCACTTCATCTCTTTAAATCTCGTGAAATGTCTCATTTTCACCTCTTCCATCCAGAAGGATTTGTTCTATTTCCACAAGCTTTTGGCCTTTCGCTGTGGATAAATCCTCCTGGGTTGTGCTGTGAGTTGCCACAGATGTTGCAGTTGGACCAAGTAATATTTATATTTTATAACAAATACATTCAGAAGGATTAGATTTCATAACTTGTTGAATCCCAGCTTACTCGCTCTTTTTCTCTGCCCAATATCAAGAACACATGCTACTACACTCTTGATTAAAATTGCGATTAATTACATCACCAGTGATTCTTTTTCTTTTCTTCCCTTTTTCTCATTTTCATGACACAACAGCGTTGCGGTTTCAAGCTTGATACGAGTTCCGGCTGCATTTAAATGCATCCGATTTAATTATTGAATCATTTGATCGTCGCCAGCTGCGTCCCCATGAAGAGAGGAGACAGAAAACAAGAAGAGAGGAAACCATTTCCAGTGTGGGTGTTTGCCTGAGTGAGTTAGCCTGCAGCTCAGGAATGCAGGCTTCAGAGTTGTCTTGGTTTCATCTAGATGAGCAGTGAGTCTAACTGGATGATCTGGTTGGTCTTAACCTTTGTTGTAGGTCAGTGGTGTTAAACGGTGACTCATTGATTTTGGCTTGGACTTTGTCTCACCGCTGCTCCAGGTTTTGGTCTTGGTCACAACTCATGAAGTGGAATCTCAACCACTAAAAGCATATCTGGGGCAGCTGAATCTATTCCTTGCATATCGAGTCGGGATGTATTGAAATGAAATATCTTTCTAGGTTTGGACAATACGGCTTAAAAATAAAACTAAGGAAGCACCGATCCACTTTTTTCACTTCCGATAACGATATCTGAAGTTTAGCATCGGCTGATACAAATCTGATACAGAAAAATATTCCTGAAATGACTTATGTTTCTTTTTTCTTTTTTTAACAGACATAAATGTACTGAATTACACATTAATTTGATAACTCTGCACCAGTATAGCTCACTTAAATACACCAATAGTTTGACCAGCTTAGTCAAGCATGTGAAAACAAAAACTTTAATTTGTTCAGTGCAGTTAGGAGTAGAACAGCTAATGTAAAATAAATAATAACAAAACAACAGGTATTGGTCAAATGTACAAATAAACTGCAACAAACTTTCTTTCAAATAGTTTAGAAAGTGCAATTAGGAATTCCAAATATAGTATAAAATAAATAATAAATTATGACGTCTCTCTGAGCATAGAATTATATTGACTAGATCTGCCCTTATGGATCGGACACATTGTCATCGATACCCAAGATAGAATTTTTTCAATATCGGTACCGATACAGATATTGATAATAGATCGTGCGTCTCTGTTCATTATATAGAGTCGGAATGTATTAAAATAAAAATTCCTTGTAGGTCTGTGCGAAACTTCTTAAAAGTAAATATATATCTTTTTCCCCTAACCAATTCAATTTCTGGTTTCATTAATTTCTTTTTTTCCTTTTCTATTTTCTCGAACAGAAATTACAAATGACAGAAAATATTTTCAAAAACTGACTTTTATTTCAACAGTCTATTTTGAGACTCGACCTGAATTCCAAGTCCAAACACACAGAAGCTGTGAAACCCGCATGTGAAATGGGACGGCTGGCTTTGGGCGTCACTCTGAACTGTAGAAACTCAGAGAGTTCATTGGTGGAAACCAAACAAACAAAAAAAAACACACATTTTTCTAAAAATGTGATCTTTAAAAACAAGAAATTTGATTAATTGCTAAAATCAATTTAATAAGCAGCTCTGCATGATATCAAACTTTGCATCAAAATAATCGTTTCCTGTTGCAATTTTATGACGACAGTTGCAATGTGACAATATCCCTGGTATTCATGGAGGTTTGGGACCACAAAAACTACAAATAGCTGAAATCCTTGAATACGTGAAACTTCCTCTAAGAACGCATAACTACCGAATAAATATGCATTAATACGCACAATGGAAATTACAATCGTCCTTAGCTCCTCTTTTGCAACCAATCAATGCCAAGGAAGATAAATGGCTCACCTGGATTGGCTTCTTTGCAAATGCCAAAGTCTAAAGTAGCATTGTTCCTATATGCCAGCTTCCCAAGCTGCACTTTCTCTCCAATGTTTGACTTACTCACTACAAAAAAATCTGCAACTATGCCGGTTTTCCGTGAATAATTTGGAGTCGCGTTCCTCAGAAAAGTCCCCAGATGGGTGAATCTGCAGAAACCGAACCGTGGGGAGTCTCTCAAACTGCCGTGCACCAAACCTCTCCCGTCAGTCTGCCTGAGCCCGAGACATTTCTGAGAAAATAAAGAGTCTCTGGGTGTGCACGGCCGGTCGAGACGTGAGTCATAAAACTTCCAGACGTAACATCAAAAAAAAAAAAAAAGGTTCTGCAAAGTTTCTGACTCAGGAGTGCTAACGCTACATTTTTCCCGATCCTGTACTTCTAAAACAGGTTTCCTCCAGGTTGGCATTGCTATTTGTCGGCCTACTGCATTAAAAACTCCAACTCAATCCAATGACGTTTGCGGTTGCAGCAAGACCAAAAGAGGGAAAACTTCATCTTGCCGTTTTGTTTTAAGAGGAAATATCTAAAATAATTAGCCTTTATCCCGAACTTCTAACTACAGGAACAAAAACAGATTTTTGGCCGAATCTCAAAACACAAAAGGGGGAAAAATTCCTACCAGTTTGCCCAGTGCGTCCCGGGCGGCGTGTTTCTCAGTCGTGATGAACGGCTATCGGTTTCCTGGTTAGTTGCACCAGAGATGGATAGAACAGCAGGCTTTTTACGGTTGTTTGCCGGGAATAAAACCCAGAGATCAATAGAGATCCCCTCTCAGCTAACCCCGCTCCAAATACCACTGATGGATAACAGATGGGTTCACAGAGTGTGTGTAGGTGTTTGTGGTGTGTGTGTGTGTGTGTGTGGTAGACTTTTATCCCAGAGATTTTTCTCTCACATTTTGTTTGCTTCTGGACATTTCCCAGCGTTGTCGTTTCTTTTTTGGATCACGTTTCGGTACATCTCATATTGATTTGCTGATCGAGGATCTCTGCTTTGGGTTTTTTCTGGATTTTTACATTTTTCCTCCATGTGGGCGTGCTAGCTAGCGCTTCTTATCCATCTCAATCAGAATTGACTTCCATCCTTTCCTCTGATGCTGACATTTTCTTTCTTTATTTATTTCTTTCTTATTTGCTTTCGACGAGGATCTGAAAATGCACTCTGGAGTCAGAGAGCGCATCTCTTGGCAACTCGCTCGTCCCAGTGTGGTAAGCTAGCTGTTTGAACCGAGAGCCAAATGCAGTGTGAGTGTGTGTGGCGAGGCAGTGGGAGGGGAAGGAAGGAAAAGGGAGAGAAGAGAAATGAAAGAGTCAGTCCAAAACATTTCCCTCTCAGCTTACATTTGGATGTTGTTCCTGGAACAAGGAGGGTAAATGTTTGCCTCGTTCCGCCCATTCCCTCCTTTCCCCTCCCTTACACCGTTCAGGAAGGGAAAATGGAGATTTTTTTTTTATGTTTTCCTGTAGGAAGTTGTGTATGTGCCTGCATGCTGCGCTCATATGGGAGGAAAAAACAGCCTCCAGGTAGCTGAGATTGATCCACGCTCTGGTGAGGCATCTGCTCCTCCATCGTGTTTTGTTGAAGAGAAAGCCGCCGACATTAATACAACTTTTAACTTGTGGAGGTTGTAAATGAATTCTGTTCGGCTTCCTTGGAGGGATGTTTATGAGTACAACTCCCTAAACATACCAGGTAGCACTTAGAAAGTGAGAATAATTAGATAGAATAACATCAATTTCATGTGATACCTGCCCCATGTGGAAGGAGAAGCGCGCTTTCTGGTATTACTGACACAGACCTTGATGTACTTGATTGGGATCTTATGTGATTAATTAAATAAGAAGATAATGAATAAATAAAAAAATACATACATATATA
>CAEFZY010071042.1:0-10543 GCA_903066815.1 Brachyrhaphis roseni
TTTAGCACCACAATACATTAAAGATCTGCTGTTGTTGTATCAACCATCCAGACCTCTCAGGTTCTGGTTCTGGTTCTGCTCTGCATCCCCAGAACCAGAACCAAATGAGGGGAAGCAGCTTTCAGTATCTATGCACCACAAATTTGGAACAAACTTCCAGAAAACTGTAAAACAGCTGAAACGCTGACTTCCTTTAAATCTCAACTAAAAACCCACCTGTTTAGGATTGTTTTTGAAACGTAATCAATTACAAAGTTAATGATAGAACTGACTTCATGTCATGTTCTGACTGTAGATTCTATGTTGCAATTGCACAAAATCCGTGAGGGACGACGGAGTCCCTGAGCGACATTCTGTGAAAGACGTGTACGGAGCCTCTTGTTAGAAGAAAAATGGCGAATGACTGAGGGTCATTGTGCCTAACACAAACCCTGTAAATTCTAGACACTAACAGGTAACATAGAATTGCACAAAAATCCGTGAGGGACGGAGGAGTCCCTGTTCAAAGACATGTACGGAGCCTCGTGCCGGAAGCCCGTTGAAAGGCTGTTTACATCGTTTTAAACTGTGTGATTGTGAGCTTGAGTGGGAATAAAAATAGCAATAGGTATTTTGTTCCATATAACACAATAAGAGTGTAATCAGTAAACCTTTTATGGATGCAAATTCGACAAAAAAACCAAACCTGTTTATGATTTTATTTGAAACATTCTCAATTATAGATTTATTGGTTGAACTTCACTAAATGTCATGTTTTTATTGTTTTTACTGTTGATTCTATGTTGCATTATGTTTCTGTTTTTGATATGATGTAAAGCACTTTGAAATGCCTTGCTGCTGAAATGTGCTATACAAATAAAATAAAAAAAACATATTTTACACACAAATGTTGATGTTTTGTCAGTAGTCAAGACCTACTAGTTTGTTTTCAAATACAAATGATAAGGACTTACATTTTTGAACATTCCTAAAAATTCATTGAAAAATATGTGAAAATATTTTTCTTTGTGAAGCTAAACTTAGCCTGAACAATTTACATTTGGGATTGTTATCTAATCATTCAGTGTTTCTTACTATTACTCTAATTGCTCAAGTAACCCGTTTTTAAATATATTTAATGAGTAATGGATCTTGCTTTCTTCACCAGTTAGTTTGGTGCCTTTCAGGACAAATCTGGATGTAATTTCATGAGATGAACTGCTTGGGATTGGCTAAAGACAAACATAGTTTACTCCATATCAGTATAAGAAGCTTGTTTCTGTCTTTATTCTGCAGAATAAAGTTTATTACATATATAAATATAATGGTGGTGGTCTGGACTGTTCAATTTTGGGTAGACAGACTTTGATGGTTACAAATGTGTAGTATATGTTTATAAACTAATTATAAATGAGAAAACTGAGTGAGTATAACCTAGCTTCTCAATGTGCTAAAATTTTATTTTCTGAAGGAAGAAATTAAACCTCTTACTTTTAGCGTTTCTAAAGGTGAGAGGAAAATACAACCTGAGCAAAGGCACCATCTTAAACTCTGTCTGAATCTCCTTCCAAACTAAAAACAGTTTTAGCTTGTGACTTGCGCTGGTTCCAGACACATTATGACCCCTGAGAGGAAACAAGGTCTATTCTGTTCCCAGTGACATCTGTTAGTCGTCAGACAGGTCATGAGGGTACGCTGCAACAGCTCTGACATGGGGGCTTTTGTTGGAAACAAGCAGCAGAGCCAGGAAGCAATATGGCTGAAGTAAACGTGGTGAATTTATGTGGCATATCAAAATATCCAATGACCACAGGACAATCTCCATAAAGCTCTGGACTTGAGGAGTTAGCTCAGTAATCCAGAGCAATTACAACAAAACACAGAAGATGCTTTTCAGATATAATTTCTATTTCATAGCACATTAGACATCGACATCACAGACCCACAATCGATAACATGGATCGTTCTGTGAACTACAGGATCCAGACGCTCGTGGTTTTATAACTGTGGTCAGATGAACAAATATTTGCACCCCAGCAGATTTCTGTTTCTGCTTTTTTGTCACATTTCTACTCATGAAATGAAACTTAACACAAAGATGAACTGAAAAACATCAGTTCATGTCTAATTACATAAACTGTTTTTTGATGTTTTGTTTTTTTTTGATGATTTCATGTGTTGAGAAGAAAAGCAATGTAAGTGTAAAATGTAAACTGTAACTCTCAATGGAGCTGTGTGATAACTTCGAAGGATCCAAAACCAATTCCTCTTTGCAGACTTTTTTCAACAGGTGACGTCTATGATGCAGCATCTCGACAAGATTCAAGTCCAAACTTTGACTAGGTCACTCCAAAACCTTCCTTTAGTTTGTTTTTGAGCCATTCAGACATGGACATTATAATAGTATTTCTTTTATAAATATAACAAGATATACAATGAAAGTTAATCATAAAAGCATTATTGTAGAGTCCTAAATTTGCTGACCAGTAACTAAGAACTCCCAAAATAAATTTTTTATAAGCAAATAAAGTGATTTGATGTTGCTAATTTAGAATAATTTCTATGGTATACAAGTTCAATTCACAGGTACATCACTGAAAAGAGGAGTCTGCATTTCTGATAGAGTAAATATCAATTCAGATGCTTCTGCAATATCACCACCAGAGGTGAGTATAAATTGTATTCAAGTAAGAGTCGAACTACTTCTACATACTTTTACACAAGTAAAAGTAAAAGTAAAAAGTATCCATCCATGAAATTACTCAAGTAGGAGTAAAACAGTATTTGGTAAAAAGTCTACTCAAGTACTGAGAAACTGATCAAATTATGAATCATTTAATATTTAGAAATTACACAACCAGATGAAACAAAATATAAAGGTAAGTAGAAATTTTGGCATTTTAAAGAGGAAAATGACAATAATTCATATTAGAAATGAATTGTCATAAATAATAAAATTTGGCAAAAAAAAACCAAAACATTTTTCCAAATCAATTTCTATCATTAAGAACTTATGAAACTTTAATAAAAACTGCAGGTGTGTGTCTGTATCTGGTGAATTTTTGATTAAAACATGTTTGTTTCGTGTTCAGTGGGTAGAAAATAAAAAAATCTTACTTAAGTAAAAGTAGAAATACTTCATAATAAAATTAACCAAGTAAAAGTAAAAATTACAGTGTAGTAAAAATACTCCGAAAAGCAATTAAAAAACAAAAAGTTATTCAAGTTAAAAGAAACTGAGTAAATGTAACTAGTTACTACCCAACTGTGACCACCAGCTTTTTGTTATGCCACACACACACACACATTTAATGTAAGAAAATCACACTGCGGCACAAACAATAGCAGAAAGTAGCTGAAGCACGGCTCCAGTTGTTCACCATAAATATAATCAACTAAACCAGTTATTGTTTAGCACTATAATATAGCTGCTGATGCCACAAATAGAGTACTTAAACAAAAACATTTATTTTATGAGTTTTGTTTTGGTCTTTGTGGCTGTTTTTATGTTGTTCTGCTGGTCTGGTGAGACCTTCTCTTGTGTTTTTAAGAACAGAGTTCATCACTTCAGTGTAACAGCTTTCCAGATCCTGACAGACCACTAAGATGAACTAATAGGTGTGAAATTGCCTGTGAAGAAACATCTCAGCTGCATCAGTATCTGTTGACGTAAGAGAGTCACACACTTTTCCCTCTTTTCTTTTTAACCGTTTAGTCATACTATGTTAGTTTAACAAATGAAAAGGCCTTACCACTGGCTTCTGCCCGGCTTTTACTGTGGCTGAGAAACCGAGAGCCGTGGAGATGTCGTCCAGAGGTACAAAGTCTCCCGGTGAATCCTGGATGAAGTGGAGCAGAACCTTTTCTCCACCTTAACAGCAGGAAAAAAAACCCAACAAAAAACAGAAGTCAATGTCCATTAAATAGCTTCCTAGCTTCATTGTTAGAAAAGATTATGCAGTTTTTAGGTTATTAAAATATTAAGAAGCACAGATCTCATGTTGAGTATTTGGGAGAAATAGTATGAGCATACAGTCACAGCAACAAACACAAAGAAATCACCATCCAAGATACATAAAGCTAGCAGAAGAAGAAACTTCAATTTTTCTTTTCAAAGAAATAAACAAATTGATATTTTATAATTTATTTATGTCTATTCATTTTATTGCTTGTTTGATAGGAATAGATACAAACTATTCCTATCAAACAATAGTTTGATTCGGTGTCTGTGCCTTATGAAAGCGTCTTTATTGTCACTTGAAGTGTTATTTTCAAGTGACAGTGATGCCTGCATCACAGTTTTTATAGCCATTGCTATGGGACAGTTATAGAAGGATATTTAACTGTTGATTTAAATTAAAAGTTAGCATCAACACAATAAAATTATTTAAAAAACAACAACAACAACAACAACAACAATGTATTTAAAACTACAATTACAACATTTAAAAAAAAATCCTGTTCTGGTTCATCATTAGCCAGATCTTAAGCCTTGAAATTAACATTTTTATTTCAGTTATAGTCTTAAAATGAGATAGTAATGGTGCCAAACCTTACAAAACCTGTGATAGAAGGCAAGTCCAAAGGTTTTCCTGCAAAATGGTATTTTACAGTCATGATTTGTGATGCTTTTAGTGACTCTAGTGCTGTTCTGTCTCTCAACAAATGTAAAGTGGTTCAGGTGCTACATGCTTAATGCATTTGTTATATTTTATGACACATCTACTGCTTTATTCCTGTATGTTTTTATGTTCTGTTATAACATATCAACATATACTGGTAGAATCCCATCATTTGTTGCGAAGCTGGACTGTTTCCATAAAGGAGGTTTGGTGGAACAAAGACAAAATTGTGCAGCTGCACAGGACAAAATGACCTGCGATTTAAACTCCTTTCCGTCAGGGCAAGCCGCCCTGCAGCTCCGTAAGAGAGAGTATCAGTAAATTAACCAAGAGGAGCGGTGCAGCAGTCATCTATTTTTGGCCCCTAGTGTTTATCCTGACCATGAAAATGATCAGAATCAACAGCAAAATTATATGTTTCTCTTGTTTAAAAGGGCTTTGTTCACCATTTTTATATGTAGGTGATGTTATTTATTTGTATCTGTGATTTTAACAAACATCAGCACTTTGTGTAGAATCATAAATGAGTTCCTTCAAAACTGAATAAGATGCAACAATGATTTAGAAACAAGAAATGAAGGTAGTCTTTCTACTGAGCACTAATGGATAGAGAATAGTGGTTATACTACTTAAAAAGTATGATACACTACTGCCCTCTAGAGGACAGACAGCAAAAGTGCATTTCCAAAGTTTTACCAAACCGACTTTAAATCACAGGGTAAATTTCTCCTGTATCATTGTCAACCTGTAAGATGATCATCAGGTCTTTTGAGTAAAATCTGTGCTTTATTTTCACATTTACATGAAGATTATACCTTTTGTCACAATGATCAAGCCACCACTCTGCAGCAGATCTCCTGAAAAGTTTCCCTGGATTCCTGCAGCACTGGCCTGCAGGAATCAAAACATGATCAAAAAAAGTTAATATAACCGCATACTATCTTATATCTAATGACTATAATATGAATAACATGAGCTCTAAAGAACAGCAGATAATTAAATTTTTATTTTCCTTTTTTTCTTTAGCAGTAACATAAATATGAATAGCCCTACCTTTGAAGATATATCGCTCACTTTCTTCCCTAAAGCAGCAGGAAGCACACTTAAAGCTGTGTACCTGGAAGAGTCAACAGATACAAACTCTTTACTAGAGTCGGTCAGCAAATTGCAGAATCTAATTGTAGTTCACAACGCCTGTACTTTAATCACAGCTTCAAGTGGTTTAATAAAGTGTTAACTTGATACAGACAAAAACAAATGCAAATAAAATCTTCCAGAATATTTTACTTGTGGAAAAAAATAAAATCAATTATCCTTATATGTTAGCTGCTACGTCATGTTGTTTTGAAAATGTACACATAAAATCTAAATAGAATAACTTGAAGTTTAAAGTTGTAATGCGATTAAATCATTTGTAGGGCACTGTAGAGTTTAAGATAAAGAGTCTAAGAAATTCAACCAGATTATACTGCAGTTAGTATCACAGGTTTAGAAATAAAAACAGTATTTTCATTTATCTAAACATGGACTTTATGCGCTCACCGTTTGAATCCCAAATCCTTGTAACACTTCTTTTCTTCATCCACATAAATGGCTGAAATAGAAGGTGACAGATGATGTTTTATACTATTTATGCAACAGGAGTGGCTGTAGAAAACAATGGAGTCAATAAAAACGCCTGTATGCCCCCGGGACGCGCCCAGGGGGATTTCTGTGCTACAAAAGAGTGCATTAAGGTTACAATGATGGCTTCAGCCTGGAAATGATGTGAGCAACTCTAACCTCAGCTTAAATGTGGCCACATTTGATCTCACATGCAGCTTTAATTTGATCATTTGGGGCCATATTTGCATGATGTGAATAAGTGGTGCTTACAGCCTTTAAAAAACCCTCCTTCCTTGAACTCCTGGAGCCCAAGCTCCTCTGGTCCGACTCCGACCAGGGAGACCCCGTTGGCCCTGAGGTCAGGCTCCAGCTTGCTGATCTCTGACGCCATCCATCGGCACACCTGGCAGCCGAACCTGCGCAGAAAGAACACGACCACAGGCTGGTTCTGCCACAGAGACTGGAGTTCCACTTTCTGAAACACAGGGAGGAAAAACAAACCCCAAAATAAAACGAATGGGAAGCAGGTGAGAGTATTTGGTAAACTGGTTGATGAATTCAGTTCTCAGTTAAACCAGTGATTTAAACAGGGTCATTTGTATCAACTGATCATTATGTCACAACAAATTCTGCTTATGTAAAGCAAAAGCAGATCTCCTTTAAATGTTAAATTCAAGGAAACAGTTAACATAACAACAACAAAAGTTACAGAATTAATTTAAAAACATCTAAATAGACAGATATAACAGAGAAAAAAAACCTTCATATTTACACAGAGCCCACTGGATCAGCTCACCTCTCCACTGTCAGTGCTCTTCAATAAGTTCTTTCCGACTTTAGCCAGATCGATTTTAGACATTTTTCCACAGATTTACCCGCACAGACTTTACAACAAAACCGGTTTATGAGAAAATCCACGAGAAGTGAACACCAGTGTGTAGTGTAAACACTTCTTACGCCCACTACTCTCTGACAGCAGTTGCAAAACACCTTCTTCCTGAAACGCCTACTAAATCTTAGCATCCAATGAAACTTAACTGAGTCTGAACGTTCAACCAATCAGAAAGCGTGTTGAACTATCGGAAGGCGGGGCTTGGTGACGACACATTTCGTTATATGATTTCTTCACAATTAAATTTGCGTGTTTCGCTGTGGTTTCTGTCTTTACAGGGTTGTTTTATTTTGCTCAAGATACAGATTTTATTCATAACTGCAGATTATAGATCATAGTTTAAACTTTAACTGTTGAGCAAATATATATATTTTTAAATTACCTTTTCATAACGCAGATTGCATAAGGTTTACTACAGGTGGGCTCAAAGGTGATGGGTTTTTACTGCTTGGCCTTTGTTACATGCTCTAGTTAAATAAGATGTACATTTTATTACCTCTTTACATGTTTGTCCTACTTAAGATTTCTTGGTAGCTTTACATGTTTGATTATCAAAGATGAAGGAAAAAGATCACCTCTAAATATTGCTGCTATTTTGGTTTGCAGTTTTTCTTGTTTTTTTTTAATCTATTCAAAACATAGAATAAATTTAACACCTGCGATACATGTGATGTACTTCAAAATAAAACCTAAAACAATAATAATTATAATGATAAAATTATTACTATGAAAAAAAGTTTAGAGAGCGGACTATCTTTTTATGTTACAAGTCACTTAACTTTTTACTGCAGATAAAAAGGAAAACATTCTGCTTCATAATTCTGTAACTTTTGTTGTTGTTATGTTAACTGTTTCCTTGAATTTAACATTTAAAGGAGATGAAACAGTTGTAGGTCTGCTTTTGCTTTACATAAGGAGAATTTGCTGTGACATAATGATCATTTGTGCTGCACAGTGGAGCAGTTGGTAGCACTGACGGTCCTGGGTTCGATTCCCGGCCCAGGGTCTTTCTGTACGGAGTTTGCATGTTCTCCCTGTGCATATGTGGGTTCTCTCCGGGTACTCCGGCTTCCTCCCACAGTCCAAAAACATGACTGTCAATTGGTCTCTCTATATTCTCCCTAGGTGTCTCTGTGTTGCCCTGTGACGGACTGGCGACCTGTCCAGGGTGAACCCCGCCTCTCGCCTAGAACGTTAGCTGGAGATAGGCACCAGCACCTCTCCTGACCCCACAAGGGTGTTAGAAAATGGATGGATGAATCTAACATCTAAAATCAAAACAATAAAACATCTGATTAATTTCAGATTCAGGTGACGCTTCATTATTCCATCTCACACTTACACAGCATTTGGTTTTTGAATTAAAGTTTTACAGTAAAAAGCTTTAATTTTATTCTTTAAAAGAAAAATCAATTAACACATCCATGTTTCATTTCATAACTCACCTTATTGGTTGTTTCTACGTCTTCAACATGAAGGTGGTTGACCTCTTGCTTAGATAATCACACTAAAACTCAATTAGACAAAATGAGTTGGCTATAAGAAGTGGCCCTGAAGCCACTTCAATGTTGCTGCAGAGACTGTGAATAAAAAGCAGCCATTTGAGCTGAAGGACAGTGTGTCACTGTCGGCTCTTGAAATTCCCACTCAGCATCCGTGTGACATTTCTTCTGGAATAGTTAAACATGTTTCTGTTATTGCTGCTGTTTTGTTGATGTGCAAACACACATGTAATAAAACAAACATTTTTAAGCAGAACAATCTGCAGTAGCATGACAGGAGGAACACAGGAATAGATTTGTGTGTTCAAAGTTTCTGACTGAGGACAGACCCTCACATAAATCACGAGCTAAAAACAATGAGAACAAAACCACAATGAGAATATGTACTGCTTTATCTATGTGCACCAGAACTTCCTGCTGCTTTCTTTGACAAAAAGTCTCAATTAATCACCTGGCAGCCACACATTTTAAGTCAATGTGGGAATGAACATGCTGAAGAAAATAGTGTGAATTTCAGTTTTGTGTTTTTGTCACAAAACATTCAGAAAAAGTTTTTACTTATTTCTTTTTTAAAGATTTTATTGGCTCTAGTGGCCTTTATTTGATAGTGAATTGACAGGAAAGTGGGTGATGAGAGAAAGGGGAGGACATGAAGCAAAAGTTACCAGGCCAGGAATCAAACCTGCGACAGCCACATTGAGGACTAAGGGATCCATGTGTGGGTTGTGGTTAAACCCTGCTCCACCACAGCACCCCCGTCTTAAGTTATTTCTACTTATTCTGTAAGATTTTCTGCTAAAGAAGCAGACTTTATAATAATCTTTCAAAGTGGTGACAAATGTGTGTGAGCATAGAACAAAATTCAAGTTAAAGACATTGGCAGTATTGTTGATCAAACTTCACATGCTTGTTTTTGTGATGGTAGGGCAGAAAAAACTTTTTTCATACCCATAGTGGTTCCTAACATTCCTGACCAACTGAGCAGTTCTGTTTAAGAAGGTAATAATACATTTTCACCTAATATTACATTTTTAGATTTTCTTTCTTGTTTTGCTCTTTACTTTGGTTTGTTTTTTGTTTGTATTTCCCTTTAATTCTTGTAGAGCACTTTGAATTGCCTTGCTGCTGAAAATGTGCTATATAAATACAATGACCTTGCCTTACCCTGCATAATGTCTGCAAATAATTTATCAATATAGAAAATTATTGATGATATGTTGGTGTATTGACTTTATAGCTGAGCTTTTTTTTGGCCTTTGGCTGCAAAGAGTTAATTATTATTTCTGTATTTTCTGTAAATATAGAATATTGAATAGAAGAACATGTTGATTTTTTTCCTTTGTTTCAAAGAACAGCAACGAAGCTCTGATTCTTTGTTATCACCACAAACCAAGTTAATTTTAATAATTATTCAGTTAATCAATTGAAAACTGATACTCTGGGATTGTTTAAGAGCTGGATGGATTTTGCGGCTCTGGACATTTTCTATATTATGACTGGCTAGGGGAAAATGTAAAAAGTTGCTGATGTCTGTCTGGTGTCGCTGCTATGGAAACTTATTGACCCCTTTAACATTGAGCTTTAAAGAGTTTTTTCCCTATCCCATACCGTCCTCCTCATGCTGACAAAGTAAATAAGAGTCTTCATCCAATTCCTAAAAGAAATCGGGCAACAAAATGTCACAATTTTTAAATTGGAATTTCCTAAAACCTCTGATCAACAGGAAAAGAGAAAATTATAAAATAGAAAATGCTTTGTTATATTTATTTCATATAAATGTACATTTTTGAAAGTATTCCTGCGTCAATAATTTTATAAAACATTTCATAAAATGGCTTTTCCACCCTAAATAGGCAAAATATGCAAATAGATAGATAGATAGATAGATAGATAGATAGATAGATAGATAGATAGATAGATAGATAGATAGATAGATAGATAGA
>CAEFZY010071045.1:0-10122 GCA_903066815.1 Brachyrhaphis roseni
ATGTACGGTAGGTGGCGGTATGCACCTTAAAGTTGCTTGCGATCCGCCATAATAGAAAAGAAGAAGAAGAAGAAGAACTACAGCAGCGGGGGGCAGCAGAGCGCAGAAGCAGGAGGTAGCTTCACTCTGTCTCCCACTAACGAGAGTTTCCTTCCAGTTATCGCGACATTTGCCTGCTGTCTTTCCGTGACGCAGTGACTTTGGGTCAGCACCCGGGGTTCTGTAGAGGCGCTCGGCGTTCACCGATCGTTTTTTTGGGCTGCAGTGACACCGAACCGGTTCGGATCATTTATGACCTCCAAGTCCAGACTGCAGAGCAAAACCACACGGTGAGTGAAGCTCCAGAGCGGCTATGTTTAGCCCCGGAGGGTAGCTGCTAGCCGCGCCACGAAGCCGTGGGAGTTTATGGTGTTTCATAAATGTTTCCTGACTGAATAGAGCTTTTCGGGCTCTAATTTCTAACTTCAGCTCAGTGTTTATGTTCCTGGAGCGGTGGAGACACGTGGCCCGGCCTGAACAAGATCTGCTTTGAAAATATGCAGTTTTTCTTTTAACGTGTTCACTAATCAGGTTTTTCCCTCCGGTCTTTCGCATTTTAATCATATTTAATGTGAATAAAGATTAATTGAATATTCGGCACTGATTGCAGTGTGATCTTGCTGAATGTGAGCTGGTAGATGAACTTCTCCAGGTTCCTAACAGCTGATCGCTGGAGTTAAAACAGCAGATGAACACAGTATGTCGTTAGAGAGGTTGTTTATGACAGGCTAGCAGGTTTTAGCTTGGTGTGACAGAGGGCAGGAGACAACATGGAGGTCGGTAGGGGGCATAGAGAGGGAACCACTGGATGTTCCGGCCTCTCTCTGGCCTGCTTTCACCGCCTTCTTCCAGGGAACTCTCGGTCTGTTCCGAGGCGTCAATCTCCGGCTGTTCTAGGGGCTTACAGTCCTCCCCCGCTGCTGCTCACCGCCTGAACTCCGGCTGTTCCAGAGTTAGAGCGCGTCCCCCAGCCTACAGCTCGCCGGCTGATACAACCTCCTGCCGCCGCTCATTGGCTGCTCCTCGAGCGCAGCGTAACCTGCTGGTTTGTTGACCTGTTTTCTGTGTGGCTGTTCCCAGCTGGTTCCGCCCTCCCTCTCAGTGTTTGTGGTGCCTACGTGCTGCTGTACAGACAGTAATGGCGTTCCTTTGAGTTCTCGGTGTGTGAGAGCGTTTAGCGCAGGATATCGCGAGAACAGAAGCGATCCGTGCGAAGTGGAGCTGTTTTTGTCTGAGAAGAAAAAATAGGTAAGAGTTTAATCCTGGTTGTTTCCAGAACATTTCTGCTCAGATTAAAGATATGCGGTGAAAGCAGAGCGACCTGGTTCCGGTCGGAGAAAGAATCCAGGCCGAACCGGATGGATTTAGAACAGTTTTACCGGACGGTTGTGCTGCTTCCTTCCGTTTTCAATTCCGAGCTTCAGATTGTTACTATGAAGAACATTTCAGAACCAGGATCAGTCCAAACATGTTAAGTTCGGTCACGTCTGCTAGTTTCTGGTGGATCTAGAGACCAGCTGGTTCTGTTCCAAATGATTCTGTGTGGTTCTGGAGGCCAATGAGGCCTGAAGGTCTTTTGGACCCAGAGGAACCAGATGACCCCATCAGGTGATCGGCCATCTTGTTGTTTCAGAACAGAAAAGTTCCTGTTCTGTTCTGAAACCGCCTGGCTTCACTTCCTCGGGTGTGTGTGTGGGTGTGTGTGTGTGTGAGTTGCTGACGTTGGTGTTCTCTCTCTTTCTCTCTATATGGACGTTTCCTCCAGAACCAGGAGTTCTGCCGGTTCAGAACCTGCTGACATGTCTGTGATTCTTGGTTCCAGGTTGAAGTTCCTCAGAGAGGTCAGAGGTCAGGTTAGGTGGCAGCTGCAGCAGCATTGATTATTGATCAGTGATCGGTTCTGGACCTGTTTTTTCTGATTCCATCAGTCAGCAGAACCTCTGTGACCTCCTTCAGTGTCCTGCCTCTGATTGGCCGAAACCAGACCACCTACCCCATTAAACCCTGGTCTCCATAGCAACAAACCAGCTCTGGGGTTAGAAGTCAGCCAGCTGCGGAGTGTTTATCAGAAACAGCCTCCAGCTGTTCCAGGCTGGCTGCTGATAGGCCCCGCCCACTTTGGTACCACAGGGTCCAGTCCAGACGTGGTTCTGTGGGATGACTGGTGTAATCCCTTTTGGGTTGTGGTTCTGACCTGTTGTGACCTGCAGCATAATGGAGCCATGCTTACAAACAGCTGAGTCAGAGGGGGGCTTTGTTCCAGATCCGGGCCACAGTGCTGACCCGCTTCCTTCTACAACCACAGCATGACCCAAAACCGGCCAGGTGGGAGAGCAGATCAGAACCGGGCCAGGGTGAAAAACAGCAGCTCAGAGAGAGGTTCTGTTCAGGTGTTGGTGCTTTCAGGTCTGATTCTGGTTCTGGTCCGGATCGGTCCTTTTGGACGGCCCCAGATGTCTTTATCAACATTACACAATTTAATAACAATAAAACACAGAAATATAAATGTTATAAAACTTAAACATGAACCTGAAACATCATGGCTGACTGGTAACCATGACGACAGGCTGGTCTTCCAGTGAGGACCCAGTTCTAGGTAACGACAGTGATGATTAAGATAAATACATCTTTTACTAGGAGCTGCACCAACCAGTGGATTCTTGACTGGTCGCATCCACTGGTCGCAATCGGGGGAAAACTGATTTTTCCAAGAAAATGAAAGAAAGTGAACTAGATGAGTTCGTCAAAAAGCTCTGATTGTATAGAAATGTAAATAATTTATCAAAGAGAAACTGGAAATTCCACCAAAGGCTACCGGAATAGGTTCGTTGCGTGGCGCAGCGGTTAGCGTGACGCCCCGAATATAGAGACCGTAGACCGGGTGTCTGGAGTCCCGACTCCCGTCCTCGGTTCGCTGGGTCCAGGCCTTTCTCCCCTCTCTGCCCCCTTCCTGTCGGGTTGCTGTCAAATAAAGGCAAGTAGTGCCGGAAAAAATGTAATAAAAGACTACCGGAGTAATGTGGGACAATGCGTCATGATGTCAGGCTTCTGATCGGCGTCACTCTGCGTGTCGAAGCTTCTAACATGGCAGCTTTACGCTCTTATAGAAATACTGTCTAACATCTGGAAACAAAGTCCCAGCTTCACTCTGAGGGCCTGATGGAGGCGACCTCTGCCGCCGTCTGCATGTCGGTTCGCTGGATCCAACTGTAACCAGTTGAACGGGATCCGGTCATGATTAGCTTGGTTTGTGATGTTCCACTGTGGTCAGTGAGACAATTTAACTCCTAAACGTGCAGCTAACCAGAGATCATCAGCATCAGCCGGTGTTTGAGAGAAAAAGTCAGAGCCGACTTTGTGCAACTTTTCGGACTTTTCTCTGCTGCTCAGGAAGAAGTTCAGGATAATGATCTGTTTCTTGTTCTATTAATTCTGCATAATAGATTTAGTGAAAGCGGTTTTTATCAATATTTGCCATGAATTTAGCTGATAAACCCTCCAAGTCGCTGTGAAACATTTTGCACTGACGTCACCTCGACTAGTCAACTTTAACTCGACTTTTTCTAGTCGACCTTAAAAGATATGAAGTTGTCAACTCCTCCCTTTTACCGTAATAAAGGTAGATTTACCCAACATGTTGCACACAAAGAGATTTTCTGTAGAAACTCCTGACTTGACAGGAACCTGCAGCTCACTGAGCCGCCTGACCCAATCCAGTTTTTACATATGAAATAAAGTTCAACATGTTTAATACTAATATAACAAAGCCAGTCATGACTTTCCTCTGCTGCTGTTCAGGATGTCTCCAGCGGGGGCAGCAGTGAGCAGCATGAAGCTGTGCCAGGAGGCCCAGGACCAGCTGGAGGACGCCATCGGGTCGGTTCTGAAGGCCGAGCAGCAGCTGAGGGACAACGCCAGAGAGGTCAGTGTCCACCCGACCTGGTTCAGAGCCCAGCAGAACCTGACTCACTGCTGCAGGGCCCTGATAAAGGTTCTGATCACGACTTTGATCTCATGAGAAAACTTTCAACCCCCCCTACCCCCCAGTTCTGGTCCAATCAGCTGAGTACCGGACCAGAACCACCTAGCTGGCTGGTGGCTGGAGAAGGGAACACAGTGGACCGGGTCGGCTCCTGCTTCTGGTTCTGTTCTCCAGCCACACTCATTCTCCTTCATCCTCCTCATCTTCCTCAAAGCTGACTCAGTCTGGTTGGGTTTGTGGTCCGACCAGAACCAGAACCTCCATGATCCTCTGGCTGAGTCAACAGCTAAATGTGGAGAGGGGGCGGGGTCAGCCTGACTATAAGTATCTCCTCGCAGAAGCTCAGGTCCAGTTGTTGGACCCGTCTGACCCGTCAGAAGTTCTGCTGGCTGGTTCTGGGTTCTGATTGGAGGAGCCGGGTTCTGTTCTGTGAACCGACCCGGTTCTTTATGCCCTCAGTTCTGTCCTGGTGCCCTGCTGCTGCTGTTTCCACGGTAACCGCTTTGCAAGCGCCTGGCAGAACGGTCGTCCCGGTTACAGTGAGGTCAGCCAATCGGCAGCCGGAGCTTCACCTGCGTCTGCTTCACCTGCTCTCCCTCCAGGTGCGGTCGGAGCTGCAGAACTGCATGAGCCGCCAGCAGGAGGCGCTGCGCTGCAGGGAGGTCTGGCTGCTGGGGCAGATAGAGCTGCTGGAGAGCCTCAAGACAGAGACTCTGCAACACCAGCTGCACCAGCTGCACCGGGTAACACACACACACACGCGCACACACACACCGGACCTGGTTCTTACTCTGTGGTTCTGGTCCTGCAGCTCAGAGGTCAGTTTGAGGTCATCGCCCATCAGCTGCAGAACTCCAACAACAACAACGACCTGAGCAACCAGCTGACCAGCTGCATGGAGAAGTAGGAACACACACACACACACACACACACAGCCCCTGATCCTCCTCTGTCCTCCGAGCCTCTGATGAACGGAGGTGCGTTTGTTTTCTCCTCCTGGCTGTGCAGGTTGGCCTCTCTGAGCCTGGCCCCTGAGGAAACCCCTGAGATGCGTTTCCATGCCGACTCCCGCTCCCTGAGGCAGGCCATCACCTCGTTCGGCAGCATCGTCGCCCAGGTAACACACCGGTCTGTCATGTGATCTGTGGAGGAGTTCTGGTTCTGATCCGGCTTGTTCTGGTGCGCAGGCGGAGGAAGGGGTGGCCTCCCGGAGCCCCGCCCCTCAGAGAACCCAGGTACAGAGCTGCTCACTTGAAGCCAGACAGCTGGTGAGTTTGGGTCAGAACTGACTGGTTCTGGTCCTGGTTCTGGTCTGACTGGTTCTAGTTCTGTTTGCAGCAGTTGGAGGCGGCGGTTCTAGATGATTGGCTGCTGGAGAAGCGTCCAGTTAGCAGCAGCTCTCTGATTGGTTACCAGGCCAGTAAGAACCCTCAGGATTGGCTCCTGAAGCAGAAGGAGATCAAGGTGAGCAGAACACCATCAGAACCAGAACCAGCGGATTCTGGTTCTGATGGACCACCAATCAGCCGATTCCTGGTCTATAAAAACCTGGACTTTAGGTTCTGTGTGATCTGTTGGTTCTGGTGGGCGGAGCCTGACCCGGAGTGGTTCTTGTTTGGCAGACTTCTTGTCCTGTTCTGGCCTCCATGGACTTCTTGAAGGCCTGGGGCCAGCTAAGGGACCTGGAGGCGTGGCTCCTAAAGGACCAGAACCAGAACCAGCACCAGGTGGGCAGGGAGCGGGCCAGCAGCAGCTGCAGCTCCTCCTTCTCCATTGAGAAGATCGATGAGTCGGAGCTGAGCGAGGAGGAGCTGAGCGACTGGCTGGTGACCCCACCCACCGTTACCATAGCGATGAGTGACGGCGAGCGCTGGCGGCGTGTACTGAGGCCCTTCCAGGAGGACTGGGCCTCCGGCGACTGGCTGGCCGGCCGTGGCGCCGCCGACTGCTCCTCCTGCCGCCAGACCGGCCGCACTATGGAGATCGAGAACCTGGGCCAGCTGCGCTGCCTGAAGGCTCCACCCAGCCCCGGCCCCGCCCCCAACCTGGAGCTCTGGCTGCAGCAAGTGGCGCCACTGAGACAGACCTGCCGAGCCAACGAGACGTGTTCCTCCTATGGCGACTGCGTCTGCGAGGAGAACTGTGGGAAGGAAGCGCTGAGCCGCTGGCTGCTGCAGCAGGACGGCCGGGACAAGAATGGCGTACCTGTAGACAAGAACGCCCCGCCCACTGCCACACCTGCTGTCAAGAACACCCCGCCCACCGGCTTCCACAGGCAGCAGGAGCAGAAGGTATCAGCCAATCAGGTGAGAGCTCCTGTCGGCCACGGATGGAGGCGGTAACGCTTCTCTGCTGCAGGTTCAGGCCATCCTGGAGGCCTGGCTCCACCCAGGAGCAGCCGAGGAGAACCTGAGGAGGAGCCACGCCTCCCAGAACCAGACCTGCTCCCCGTTCCAGCGCCCCCTCCAGGCCGACCTGTGGGTGCTGCCAGGATCGGCCTCCAGAGGAGCAGCAGGAGGCGCGACCGAGGAGGAGGAGGAGGACAAGTGGCTGCTGAAGAAGAGGAGCCAGGCTCAGGTAGGTCAGACTGGTTTAGACTGGTTTGAAACCAGTTCCATCCAGCCTGGTGTATTGTACTGCCTATTTCCTGTCCAGGAGCGTCTGGCTCTTCCTGCCGTCTGTGATCTTTTTTCCTGCATGAAGATGGGCGGAGACAAAGAAAAATGGCTGCACAGCGCTGCTGTCCAGGTGAGTTACATGCTGCTGATCGGACCGCCTAATTGGCTGTCCTCTAACAGCCACTTCCTGTTTGCCTCCAGATTTGACCACATTGTAATGAAGAGGATCTTTCTTCTTCTTTCTCTTCTGGAAGTCACTTTATCGCTGATGATGAGCGCACAACGCCATCGATCACATGACCGCCTTCTTCCTGTGACATCACCATGCTGGGGCTCCACCCACTGCCCTCGTCCAATCAGCAGACTGGACTGGAGCTGAAACTTGCCACTTTACTTGATATTGATCAGTGATGTCATCAGTGAGTGTAGCCAATTGCTGAATGTTTGAGCTTGTAGCCAATGGGGGGGGGGGGAGTTTATAAGTTTAATTTGAATCTTTTATTTCTCTGCTGACATCACAGCTGCTGGGAGGAACTCAGTTTCCCAGCATGCTTAGCGAGTCAGGTCAGCACTAATTGTTTCTGCAGTAATAAAAAAAATGCTGACATCATCACGGTGTGTGTGACATCATTATGAAGGGCAGTCAGCCAATGAGAATCCTGCATCTCAACAGACAATCTGATTGAATGAGAGGAAGGCTATAAGGCCTCTGATTGGTTGGTTCCACTTCCTGGTGCTGTGGGTCAGACAGAACCGTCTGGGTTTCCTTCCACATAAAACCAGCCAGCAGATCAACTGGACCTGTTTCAGAGTTCTGGACATGAATTGGACCTGTAATGTATCCAGATGGTTCTGCTGCTGTGACCCGGTTCTGGATAATTGGAATGAAACCAGAACTCTTGATCCTCAGGAACGCCAACCATGATGAGCTCTGGAGGCCCGGTTCAGGTTCTGGCTCAGCTCCACCCTGCTACTGATAAACTTCCTGGCCACGCCCACCAGCAGGATGATGCTGATAAACCATGTGATGATGTCAGTGTGACATCGTCAGAGGATCACTGGGGTCTCCCAGCCACAGCAGCAGGGGAGCTTCCTGTCAGCAGGCGGCTCACCTGGGGAAGAGGAGGAGCCTTTCCAAGCAGCTGCTGGGATATTCTGGGCTTTTATTGTGAAATTTCCCCGTCCTGCAGCTGCTTCCTGTTTGGGAAGGTGGTTCATTTCTCAGCGGGACAGACGGCTCCCCCTGCTGGTCGCTGAGAGCCATTCCAGCGGCCTGACCCAGAGGCGGTTACCATGGTGACACCACGAGAACGTTCTTGTGTTCTTGGTGTTTTGACTCCGTCAAGCCGAAGAGTAATAAACAACAACCAGAATAAAGTTAATTAATATTTATGTGTGTCTAGTGGTACTGCAGAAGTTATGAGGAACTTCTGTTAAAATCATGTGAAGGCTCAGAATCAGTCCGGTACCGGTACCGGTCCACATTCTCAGGGGAGAAAGACTCACCTGGTATAAATTATATTTTTAGCTATTGGAGTAATGTTTAAGAGAAATTAATTTAATCACAGAATGTCATGAATATGTGTGTAGAGCTGCACCGATTGCAGGTTTCTGGCCAATTCCTGGTTACCGATCTTTAAAAAGCCTGATTTTGGCTGATATAAATACTTTTTGTCTGAAATGTCTCTAAATATGGCAAGAAAGTCTCTGAGTTGGTAACAGTGAATATTAACTGTAAACGTTCAGACTGACCTGGTGGGTCGTCGGTCAGTCAAACGTTTCACTGCAGAGCAGAAGAGGACAGAGATGATTTATAAACCTTTAAGATCAGCTTCACATGTGAGTATCAGCCGATCACGATGTCCCAAAATGAAGGAAATCAACTGGTGGATAATCAGTTGGCCAATAAATGTATCTATTATACATGTATATAATGTAAACAGCACTGCTAGAGATCAATAAGTTTATAGCAGGTGTGTGAATGATCTAATGATCGGACTGATTGCAGCCGGTCCACATTGTTAGCAGAACTAGAGGGACCAAAACCACATTTGGCTCAGGGTGGAAATTGAAACATTGAAATCTAACGTGAGATCTGTGAGCTCCATGTCTGAAAACACTGTGCAGAGAGTGTCTGAGGTAGAAATGAGAATAAACGAAACCGGAGCGACACCAGCGTAGAAAGGATTTAAAGCTCCAGAGGATAAACATGAAACATCAGAGCCAAAGTAGTGACATCTGCTCTGCTGCTGTTGGACAGAATCAGGTAAAGATGGAAGAAAATCTTGACATCGATCATCGACCAGCAGAGAACGCCGAGAACCACAATGATCTGCTTCACCAGCAGAACATCCTGCAGTGGAAAACGGCCCAGAGCAGCATCTACCTGAAGGAAAACAGGCTGAGGGTCACTGAGGATCCATCACAGCTGTGAGAAAAACTAACCCTAACCCATTAGCAGGGGCGATTCTAGGATCTGACCTTTAGGGGTGCTTACCCCCCAGCAGGGCTAAGGCCCAAGAGAAGTTATTTGTTGGTGCATTTTTCTAAACGTCACTGCTTAATTCATTCACATAAGAAATTAAATAGTTTTATCCAACTAAAACTGTTAACAACTACATACAGGTCTGGAAAAAATTAAGAGACCACTGCACTGAACCCCATTGAAAACCTCCTGGTTATTCCACCAAATATTGATTTCTGAACTGTTCCTGAGTTAAAACATTAGTTTTGTTGTTTCTAAATGAATATAAACTTGTTTTCTTTGCATTGTTCAAGGTCTGAAAGCGCTGCATCTTTTTTGTTATTTTTGATCTTTTCCAAGCAAAATTCCAAGTTTTTGCTTGTAATTTCAGAGACATGTTGTCAGTAGTTCAACAATCTTAGTTTTACTTAAACATGTACCTATAAAGAGTAAAATCAGAGGACTGATCATTTTTTACAGAGCTGTATAAATATATGTAACAGAATCAGACCACATCATACCTCCCAACATCTGCTAACATTAATGAGACACAAGCAGCTGTGGAGTCACACAGTCCTAGTGGGTCTGATCCCCCGGAAATTAAAATAAAATCTACTCAAAACTATGCATTTGATTTGATGAACATTTTACTAAATTCATGGGATTAATAAACCCAAAACCAGTTTATTATCAAGGTAGAAATCATACTTAGAATTTGCATTACCATTATTTGTCCATCTATGGAAAAGTGAGCATTATGAGTCGGGGTTTTACTATTTCAGTTCACAGTTCATGAAGTGGATCTATCATAGTTTCAGTACAAAACACCTTTTTCTTTGCAAAGAATCACCCTAACATTCTGTGTTGTTCTTTAGTTTTACTTTATTTAAGTGACTCCAGAGAGGTTTGGGAAATTAATTACAAAACAACACAATAGTCGCAAATCAAACTTGAAAAAAGAGCAACAAGAGTAATTAACAAGGCTAAGTACCAGGATCAACCCATTATTTATCCAAATA